>JAGGCT020000530.1:0-125000 GCA_017654935.2 Phymorhynchus buccinoides | reverse complement strand
TTTTATAAATTACCTGTCATCAGAGTGTGCTGATTTGTGCTGATGTGAGACAGTAACATTTAGAAACCGTACACACGTTTTTGGGTTGTTTAAGAGCCACTGCCTTTGTTGTGCCTTTCTTATTCATTCCTTGCCTTTTCCTGTCCTCCTCCTTCAACAAATCTCCATATAAATCTAACTCCCATGAGCATACTTCAACCTTAAGACCAACTCTGCTCAACTACTCACCTGTCAGGCTGCTGTGCATTGAAACAAAAATAATATAACAGAACAACACCAACAAAGAGCTTTATGAAAGAAATGTGATGGTCACCAAAAAGAATGATATGAAGGAAGAGAGAAGGTAAATGGAACAGTAACATTGCAGGATCCTTACAAACTTTTTTTTATACTACTGTGCCAAGTTGACCGATTATTGCAAGCAAATGAAGAAGAAGAAGAGTGCAACGTCTATAATAAAAAAACCACGTAGATATCAGAAACTTGCTTCAGACAAAAACATACAAAATGCTTCAGTAATACAAGAATTTCACATCCATTACATTTACAATAATTAAAGATCCACAGCACTAGCACCACTACAATATCACAGCTTTACTTCTACAGACCATTTAACAAAGATGCAGAAAGTATCACCAGAGACTGACAGATTCAACAACACTTACGAAACATTTGGGGGAAGAAGAAGAACGGTTTCAAACATATAACAGCTTTTTTTCAAGGTTCAACATCAGGTGATTACACAAGGAAAATATCTCGAGAACTCTAAAGAGAACAGACACCGACAATGTCATGAAATAAAGGCAGAACAGGGTTTTAAAAACTCTAGAGAGAACAAGCACTGACTATATCAGAAATATAGGTAGAACGAGGTCTAAAGAACCCTAAAAAGAACAGGCATGACAATATAAAAAATATAGGTAGAACAGGGTCCAAAAACCACTCTAAAGAGAACAGGCACTGACAATACCAGAAATATTGGCAGGACATGGACAGAAGGGGAGAAAAGGAACAATGGGAACAGAGAACTCTGGAAACAGGGGATAACAGGAAACGCCACTGGAGAAAGGAACCATTGAAGGAAAGGAAGAGGACACAGGAAACATCACCCACAACATTGGGCACCAGTGACAAATGGAGGCAAGTAAAGGGAAAACAATGGCCAAAGTAACGTCTATTCTAATAAATAAACATTTTAATCGATTTTCTTCTCTCTTTTTTTTGCAAAACATTCATTTGTGCATCCCAGTTATCTTTCTTTTTGAAAGCTCTATTACAAGTTCACCCTTTTCATTTTGAAATCTTTTACAACCGTTAGAGAGAAAAAATTGTTAATCTTTTCCCTTACTTTTCTTCTTTTTTCTTTCTTTTGTTTGGTTTGCTTTGTGTTTTTTAAACCGAAACATCAAACTGGCAGATAATATTGTCACATTCACCACACATAAGACTATAAGGCAATACTTTTTTCCTAGACTGAGACACCTGCTACCGTTAATGTGACTAATAATATAGTAAGAAACTATAACAAAATCAAATTTTGTGTAAAACGTTTTTGGGAGTGCCTTATCAGGTTTGCCTTATAGTCTTTAAAACACAGTACATTACAATTTTTTGAAAAATGTCAATCATATTGGTTTTAACACTTCAAACCTTAATAGAAACTGGTAATAAACATAAATATATTTAGGCCAAAGTTAATCAGTTTTCTTTAAAATTACAAGAAATTTGACATGAAGTTATTTTTCATAGAAAAATATTTGACTTAAGAAAAGTTAATTCAGTAATCATTTTTTGTCAATGAATGAATTCTTTATTCAGTTGCAAATAGGTTTATCACTTTAATCTTTTTCCTTAACCTAAAAACAATTATCATAGAACAGGAAAAACAGCACAGGGAAAAAAAGGAAAACTATAAAAGAAATACAGGGGTAGGAATGAAAGTGAAAACCATTGCACTTACGTTGAATGGTGATGTAGGCGACCGAAGAACAGCTGCCGACCTTGTTGACGGCCTCCACCCGGTACTCTCCCTCATCATCGGGGAGAACCTCCAGCACCGTCAGCACAGAGCGACCATCTTGGGTCACCACGGTGATGCCCTCCGACTCGGTGAGTGGTTGGTCGTCCAGCTGCCAGGTGATTTCGGGCGAGGGTCGTCCTAGCACCACCACCTCCAGGGTCATCCGGGACCCTTCGGCCACGGTTAGGTCGGACAGCATCACCTGGAAACTGGGCGCTTCCAGGACCTCTTCTTCTGTGGGTTGGATGTCTACAACGATCTCCTCTTTTTCTGGTTTAGCAGGGATTTCTATCTCTTCCTTGACCAGTTCTGTAGGTGTGACATCAATCGATATCTCCTCCGCTTCTGGTTTAGCAGGAATTTCTATCTCTGTTTTGACCACTTCTGTAGGTTGAATGTCCACAACTATCTCCTCTTCTTCTGGTTTAGCAGGGATTTCTGTTTCCTCTTTGGCCATTACTGTAGGCTGAATTTCAACTGTTATCTCCTCTTCTTCTGGTTTGGCAGGAATTTCAATTTCCTCCCTGACAACTTCAGTAGGTTGGATCTCCACTTCTACCTGTTCCCTTACAGAAGTGGTAACAGTTGAGACTGCTGTAGTTTCAGCTTGCTCAAGGATGTCATGCGCCAGGCCAGACACATAGGAGTCCAGGGTGTCTTCCGGTTTCTCCTTAGGCTTTTCTTCAGGCTTCTCTTCCTCTTCTGCTGGCTGCTTCTCTTCAGCTGGGGCCTTTGTGGGCACAATGGGTTCCTCCTGTGCCTGCTGCTCCTGCACATCGGTGATGATCTTCTCCACAAACTCTGTGGCAAACTGCTCTATCTCCTCCTGCACAGCTCGGCTCACCACCTCCTCTGGCTGGTCTTCAATGTCAGGAGAGACAACAACCTCTTCTGTCTCTTTGGTCTGAAATTCTGGCTGCTCGCTCACAGCTTCTTCCATCTCAGTAGGTTTCTCTGGAGATTCAGGCAGCACCTCTGACTTCAACTCCACCTCCTCAGTCACTGTGGTTTCTGGGATGTCTTCCTCCACTGGTCTGGTTTCATACTCTGCTGGTTTTGACTCGGTGGTCTCCACTAATTCTGCAGCCACTTCCAGCACACCAGCATCACCAGACTCTTCCTCTGTGATCAGCTCCACTTCAGGCTGAGGCACAGTTTCTTCCACAGGCATGGTCTGGAACTGCTCTGTCACCTCTGTGACTGTTTCCTCCTCTTTGCTGGGCATTTCAGAGGGAACAGCATCCTCCTGTGCTGCAACTGGCATTTCAGCTACAGAAGGCACCTCTACAGCTTCCTCAATGATTTCAGTTTTATATTCTGATGGCTCCTCTTCCTTGGCTTCAATGGACTCTGTCACAGCCTCTGAGGGTTGAGCAGTTTCTGTTGGTTGTTCTTCTAAAGGAGCCACCTCAGGCTGTTCTGTGACTTCTTCAACAGTTTCAGTTTTGAATTCCTCAGGCTTCTTTTCTTCAGCCCCAACCAGATCCACAACCATTTCAGAGGGAACCACTTCTTCCGTGGTTTGTTCAGAGACATCAGTCACATCTGGCTGTTCAGTGATCTCTTCAACGGCTCCAGTTTGGTATTCTTCAGGCTTCTCTTGCTCAGCTTGGACAAGATCAACTAAGATTTCAGTAGGAGTGATTTCCTCGACTGTTTCTTTTGAGACGTCTGTCAGTTCTGGTTGTTCCGCTACTTCTATAACTGCATCAGTTTGGAATCCAGCAGGTTTTTCTTCTTCGGCTCCCACAAGTTGGACAGAAATTTCAGTGGGCACCACTTCTTCTGTCATTTCCTTAGTGACATCAGTCACTTCTGGCTGTTCAGCGATTTCTTCAACAGCTTCAATTTTGTATTCTTCTGGCTTTTCTTCTTCAGTGCCAGTGAATTCTACAGAGATTTCTGATGGGACGACATCTTCAGGTGTTTCTTTGGCCACATCCACAATTTCTGGCTGTTCAATGACTTCTTCAACAATTTCAGTCTTGTATTCTTCTGGTTTTTCTTCTTTAGTCCCCAGAAGTTCCACAGAAATTTCTGAAGGCACAACATCCTCAGGTGTTTCCTTGGTAACATCTGTCACTTCTGGTTGTTCAATGACTTCTTCCACCACCTGAGTTTTGAATTCCTCAGCCTTTTCTTGTTCAACTCCAACAAGTTCCAAAGAAATTTCAGTTGGAACAACTTCTTCTGCTGTTTCCTTTGTCACATCAGTGACTTCAGGCTGTTCTGTGATTTCTTGTACAGCTTCGGTCTTGAACTCCTGTGGTTTTTCCTCTTCGGTTCCCACAAAATCTACGGATAGTTCAGAGGGAACAACCTCTAGTGGGGTTTCTTTTGTGACATCCACTACTTCAGGTTGTTCAATGACTTCTTCAACAGTTTCAGTTTTGTATTCTTCAGGCTTTTCTTGTTCGACTCCAACAAGCTCCACTGAAATTTCAGTTGGAACAACTTCTTCTGCTGTTTCCTTTGTCACATCAGTGACTTCAGGCTGTTCTGTGATTTCTTGTACAGCTTCGGTCTTGAACTCCTGTGGTTTTTCCTCTTCGGTTCCCACAAAATCTACGGATAGTTCAGAGGGAACAACCTCTAGTGGGGTTTCTTTTGTGACATCCACTACTTCAGGTTGTTCAATGACTTCTTCAACAGTTTCAGTTTTGTATTCTTCAGGCTTTTCTTGTTCGACTCCAACAAGCTCCACTGAAATTTCAGTTGGAACAACTTCTTCTGCTGTTTCCTTTGTCACATCAGTGACTTCAGGCTGTTCTGTGATTTCTTGTACAGCTTCGGTCTTGAACTCCTGTGGTTTTTCCTCTTCGGTTCCCACAAAATCTACGGATAGTTCAGAGGGAACAACCTCTAGTGGGGTTTCTTTTGTGACATCCACTACTTCAGGTTGTTCAATGACTTCTTCAACAGTTTCAGTTTTGTATTCTTCAGGCTTTTCTTGTTCGACTCCAACAAGCTCCACTGAAATTTCAGTTGGAACAACTTCTTCTGCTGTTTCCTTTGTCACATCAGTGACTTCAGGCTGTTCTGTGATTTCTTGTACAGCTTCGGTCTTGAACTCCTGTGGTTTTTCCTCTTCGGTTCCCACAAAATCTACGGATAGTTCAGAGGGAACAACCTCTAGTGGGGTTTCTTTTGTGACATCCACTACTTCAGGTTGTTCAATGACTTCTTCAACAGTTTCAGTTTTGTATTCTTCAGGCTTTTCTTGTTCGACTCCAACAAGCTCCACTGAAATTTCAGTTGGAACAACTTCTTCTGCTGTTTCCTTTGTCACATCAGTGACTTCAGGCTGTTCTGTGATTTCTTGTACAGCTTCGGTCTTGAACTCCTGTGGTTTTTCCTCTTCGGTTCCCACAAAATCTACGGATAGTTCAGAGGGAACAACCTCTAGTGGGGTTTCTTTTGTGACATCCACTACTTCAGGTTGTTCAATGACTTCTTCAACAGTTTCAGTTTTGTATTCTTCAGGCTTTTCTTGTTCGACTCCAACAAGCTCCATTGAAATTTCAGTTGGAACAACTTCTTCTGCTGTTTCCTTTGTCACATCAGTGACTTCAGGCTGTTCTGTGATTTCTTGTACAGCTTCGGTCTTGAACTCCTGTGGTTTTTCCTCTTCGGTTCCCACAAAATCTACGGATAGTTCAGAGGGAACAACCTCTAGTGGGGTTTCTTTTGTGACATCCACTACTTCAGGTTGTTCAATGACTTCTTCAACAGTTTCAGTTTTGTATTCTTCAGGCTTTTCTTGTTCGACTCCAACAAGCTCCATTGAAATTTCAGTTGGAACAACTTCTTCTGCTGTTTCCTTTGTCACATCAGTGACTTCAGGCTGTTCTGTGATTTCTTGTACAGCTTCGGTCTTGAACTCCTGTGGTTTTTCCTCTTCGGTTCCCACAAAATCTACGGATAGTTCAGAGGGAACAACTTCTAGTGGGGTTTCTTTTGTGACATCCACTACTTCAGGTTGTTCAATGACTTCTTCAACAGTTTCAGTTTTGTATTCTTCAGGCTTTTCTTGTTCGACTCCAACAAGCTCCATTGAAATTTCAGTTGGCACCACTTCTTCCGCTGTTTCTTTTGTAATCTCAGTCACTTCTGGCTGCTCTGTGATTTCTTCTACAGCTTCAATCTTGTATTCTTCTGGTTTTTCTTCTTCGGCTTCAATGAACTTCACAGAAATTTCTGAAGGAACAACGTCATCAGGTGTTTCTTTTGTGACATCCATCACTTCTGGTTGTTCAAATACTTCTTCTACAATTTCAGTCTTAAATTCCTCAGGCTTCTGTTGCTCAGCTCCACTGAGTTCCAATGCTATTTCAGTTGGCACCACTTCTTCTGCTGTTTCCTTTGTTACATCGGTCACATCCGGTTGTTCTGTGATTTCTTCTACAGTTTCAGTCTTGTATTCCTCTGGTTTTTCTTCCTCAGCTCCGATGAATTCTATTGAGATTTCAGTTGGCACCACTTCTTCTGTTGTTTCTTTTGTAACCTCTGTCACTTGTGGCTGTTCTGTGATTTCTTCGACAGCTTCAATTTTGAATTCTTCAGGTTTCTCTTCTTTTGTTCCAACAAGTTCCACAGATATTTCTGACGGAACAACATCTAGAGGTGTTTCTTTAGTTACATCTACAATTTCTGGTTGTTCATTGACTTCTTCAACAGCTTCAGATTTGAATTCCTCAGGCTTGTGTTGTTCAGCTCCAGCAAGATCCAGAACAATTTCAGTTGGAATAACTTCTTCTGCTGTTTCTTTTGGAACCTCTGTAACTTCTGGCTGTTCTGTGATTTCTTCTACAGCTTCAGTCTTGTACTCCTGTGGTTTGTCCTCTTCAGTCCCCACAAATTCTACTGAAAGTTCTGAAGGAATGACATCAAGAGGCGTTTCTTTTGATACATCCACAACTTCAGGCTGTTCAATGACTTCTTCAACAGCATGTGTTTGAAATTCTTCAGGCTTTTCTTGTTCGACTCCAACAAGCTCCAATGAAATCTCAATTGGCACCACTTCTTCTGCTGTTTCTTTTGTTACATCCATCACTTCTGGCTGTTCTGTGACTTCTTCTACAGCTTCAGTCTTGTATTCAGAAGGCTGTTGCTGTTCTGCCCCCAAAAGCTCTACAGTAATATCAGAGGGTGTAATCTCTTCAGTTGTTTCCTCAGTGACCTCAGAAACTTCAGGCTGTTCCACAGTCTCCTCTGCTGATTCAATCTTGTACTCAGCAACAGTTTCTTCGACAGTGGCTGAGACAGCAGGGACCATGTCCTCATCTGCGGCAGACAGTGACTCCTGTGGAACCTCAGACACCTCCGGCTGTTCAGGCACCTCATGGACGACCTCAACTTGGAATTCTGTGTCTGGCTGCAGGGTTGGCTGAGACAGCTGTTCACTGACGGAGGGCATAGCTGCTTGCTGGTCCTCAGCAGCCACTTCCACCAGCTGGGGGGTCTCTGCCATTTCTTGCAAAGGCTCTGCCTGGAACTGGGTCTCCTCAGCTGAAACCTGCACCGAGTCTGTGGGCTCCTGGACTCCAGCTACTGTTTCTGAGGGGACTTCACTGAGCATGGCGATAGCTTCTTCCTCAGGCTGGTCCTCAGCTTCAGCCTGAGCCACGTATTCAGGAGTGGTTTCTTCCTTGGGAGCTTCCTCTTCGTGTTCTGTCAGTTCTGAGGTGATCTGCTCTTGGAGCCGGTGGATCTCTTCTACAAACTCGCGAGAATGGGTGGGTAGCTCAGTGTCTGAGTCAGCAGGAGTTGGTTTGGGAGAAGAGGGTTCGACGGAAGACATCAAAGACTCTGATGCTTCCTCACTATCTGGTACATATTCATAAGCTGAAACAGACAAAACAGCACCTCAATTAAAAAATAAAAATAAATAAACAGAGGGAAGGTGATGTTGAAAATTATGTATATCTACATGGTCATGTATTTGTTTAACAGTAAATAACCAAACAGACTGATATTTTTTATGATTTCAAACAAGAAATTATAGCTTTCATCACGAATTCCACTTCAAGGAAAGAAAGTGTGATAGCCTCAATTCCATATCACCTTTAATAACACCACCACTCACTCACTAATCTATGTAAACTTTACACCAAAATAAATAGTAAAAGTAACTCACATTCCACTTCAATGAAACCCTCTTTCAATTCCATTTCACCCTCGATAGCCCCCAAACCAACCCACTATTTCATGAACACTCTACACAAACGTATAAGTTATCATTGCTTGATATTAGTCTGTAGATGGGGCAAACAGTTCAAATAAGTGAAACCTGTATGATAAATGATTTTTTACTATAATGGAAAATCATGACAGAGCTGTCTTTTGAGAAAGACTATAACTTTCAAAGTAGCACTGGATCTTAGTGCTGCAGCCAAAGGGAATGGTTGGCCTTTGGTGATTTCCAATGCCAGCTGTCCTTAAGTCCTTTTAGCTCAGAGAGTGGGGATATGCCTTGGGCAAGACATCTCCATTATAAACAAATTCTAGCCCATCCATCCAGAATAGCATCTGTCCCATCTACTATCTAGCAATCATGGTTGGAAACGACAGACTGGCACACATAGAGTAAGAGCGACTCACATTCCACTTCAAGGAAAGCGCGTGTGACGGCCTCTCCATGGTCGTTGACAGCCACACAGCGGTACTCGCCGGCGTCCTGCGGGAAGACCTCTGCGATGAGCAGGGTGCAGGCCCCGGACTCCACGTCATAGGACAGGGTGAAGTCCTGGTTTTCCGTGATGGGCTTGTCGTCATGGAACCACGAAATGTCAGGCATGGGTGACCCATTGACCTCACAGCGAAACTTGACCTCTTCTCCGTCCATCACCTTGAGTGACATCAGCCCCCAGGTGAATACTGGCGCCTTACCTTCCACCACTGTAGGCACCTCGTGCACCTGAAGACGAATTTCATAAAAGAAACATACAAGTATTTTCAGCAATAAAATGACCAGTGCTGCAAGAAAAAACATACAAGTATTTGTTCTCTACAAGTGTAGATCTCTTGCTTAAACTGTCAGTATTACCCTTCACCCCACCACAACCATCGTTGTATTTTGTGTGTGTGTGTGTTATTTATTTATTGTTTATTTATTTATTTATTTATTCTCAGTTTGGTGCTTTATAAATAGTGTACTGTTGGGTGAACGAGTTGGTATGAAAAATGGTTGAAAGCGCATTGAGTTGCGTAGCAAGAAATGCGCTCTATAAATATTATATATTATTATTATTATATTCAGTGATAAAATGACCAGTGCTGCAAGAAATCATACGGGAAAAAATCTGCATAGAAAAATAAGATATTTGCACATAAAAATCAAGTAAACATTTATTCATTTCACAATCTAAGTGCTAGCCCAAAAGAAAACATGAAGATTCAAAAATCATATGAAAATATAAATCACTCAACAGAGACATTAGATTTCAAATGCTTTGAATAAAATCTTGTAGGAAAAGATCTCAATCTTGTTTTCTAGGACTTGTTCTTCAGCCTGTCATGTCCCCATGCTATTATGCTGCAACAATCTTTCTAGGTTGTTTCTATTCTTTTTTTAATTTATTGCTCCAACAAAACAAACTAATGTAATTTATAATAATTAATAGCACAACGCTTGATCAATGTAGGCAGTGTATTGCAGCAAATTCTTTAAGATATGTTCCCTAGTATAGTGCATGTTCATAACTGCTGTCTGCAGGGCACTGCATTATATGAAACTTAACTTCTTCTTTTTTTTTGCAAGAAAATCACACACCTACCAGAGAGGCATTCACAGTAACCAATACCAATTAACACTGTATAATTATCTCAAAGAAAACTAGGTAATCTACCCCTCTACTTGTAATCTTTGAAGAGCTTCTATTTTATAGGAAAATGTAAGGAAGTTTGCGGAACTAGGTAATAAAACAATTTTAAAAAATGTTTGTTATGTGAAAACAGTCGTACGACAGAATCAGATGACCAGTGAAGACACAGCATCATGTGTTTTGTGTCAGTAAAGAGCGAGAGAACAGATAATGATGTTAATGATGTTAGTATCATGTGTTTTGTGTCAGTAAAGAGCGAGAGAACAAATAATGATGTTAATGATGTTATGTGTTTTTGTCAGTATCATAATGATGTGTTTTGATGTGTCAGTAAAGAGCGAGAGAACAGATAATGATGTTAGTATCATGTGTTTTAATGTCAGTAAAGAGCGAGAGAACAGATAATGATGTTAGTATCATGTGTTTTGTGTCAGTAAAGAGCGAGAGAACAGATAATGATGTTAGTATCATGTGTTTTGTGTCAGTAAAGAGCGAGAGAACAGATAATGATGTTAGTATCATGTGTTTTGTGTCAGTAAAGAGCGAGAGAACAGATGATGTTAGTATCATGTGTTTTTGTCAGTAAAGAGCGAGAGAACAGATAATGAGTTAGTATCATGTGTTTTGTGTCAGTAAAGAGCGAGAGAACAGATAATGATGTCATCATGTAGTAAAGAGCAGAGAACAGTGATGTTTCATGTGTCAGTAAAGAGCGAGAGAACAGATAATGATGTTAGTATCATGTGTTTTGTGTCAGTAAAGAGCGAGAGAACAGATAATGATGTTAGTATCATGTGTGTCAGTAAAGAGCGAGAGAACAGATAATGATTTTGTGTCAGTAAAGAGCGAGAGAACAGATAATGATGTTAGCATCATGTGCTTTGTGTCAGTAAAGAGCGAGAGAACAGATAATCAGTAAAAGAGCGAGAGAACAGATAAACATGTGCTTTGTGTCAGTAAAGAGCGAGAGAACAGATAATGATGTTAGCATCATGTGCTTTGTGTCAGTAAAGAGCGAGAGAACAGATAATGATGTTAGTATCATGTGTTTTGTGTCAGTAAAGAGCGAGAGAACAGATAATGATGTCAGTATCATGTGTTTTTGTCAGTAAAGAGCGAGAGAACAGATAATGATGTTAGTATCATGTGTTTTGTGTCAGTAAAGAGCGAGAGAACAGATAATGATGTTAGCATCATGTGCTTTGTGTATCATGTGCTTTGTGTCAGTAAAGAGCGAGAGAACAGATAATGATGTTAGTATCATGTGCTTTTGTCAGTAAAGAGCGAGAACAGATAATGATTTTAGTGATGTTAGTATCATGGCGGTTTTGTCAGTAAAGAGCGAGAGAACAGATAGTGATGTTAGTATCATGGTTTTTTTGTTAGTAAAGAGCGAGAGAACAGATAAAATGATGTTAGTATCATGGGTTTTTTATCAGTAAAGAGCAAGAGAACAGATAAAATGATGTTAGATTCATGTGTTTTTTGTCAATAAAGAGCGAGAGAACAGATAAAAAAACCAATTAATACACTTACTTGTTAATTTTGTATCCATTCTCAGAATTTTGAAGGTACAAAATAGACTTCTTATGACTGACATAGGCTAACAGTTGAAAAAAAATAAAAAAATCTTAGATACAGTTGCTAAACCTTAAAATTTCTACACCTGTTGCTACAGTTTCTCACCTGTTCCACTGCGGGGGCTGCCACTTCAGTCAAAGGGGTCTCTTCCGGTTGCTCTTTCTCGTCCACAATCAATGTGAGCTGAACCTCCTCCAACTCCTGCTGTTTGCCTGTCACCTGGATAGTCAGCTCCTCGCGGTGGCTCTCCTCACTCTCCACAGGTTTTTCAGCCACCTCGGTTTCCGACACAAAGGTTTTCGTTTCCAGGACAACTTCTTCAGACATTGGGATTTCCACTTGCGACTTCTCCATGCTGGTGACCTCAGTGACGGTGGCTTCTGTGGGCTCCACTTGAATGGTGAACAGAACTTCTTCCTGCTGAGGTTGCTGACCTTGGATCTGCAGCTGGATCTCTTCCTTGTGGGTCTCGTCCACCTGGTCCACCTCAGACACCTCCACCTGTTCCACCTGCATGCTGACCATGCCGGGTTGCACCCCTTCCTCTTCTCTCACCTGGATCTCCAGGGTGACCTCTTCCAGAGGGGTGTCTTGCACCTCGATGACCTGTTTTTCTGTCTCAAAGGTGTCAGCCTGGTCAGGCGCCTCCAGCACCTCTCTCACCTCCACCTGGGTTTCTTCTGAAGGGGCGGAGACCTGGGCTTCCAGGTGTGTGGGGACAGTGTCGATGGTGATGGTCTCCTGGGTGGTGGGTTCCTCCTGGTCCTGGGGCATCTCCTCTGGGACCAGCTCCACCTCCATCTGGACCTCAGCAGGCACCACTCCCGCTTGTTCCACCATGGCTCTCTCTGTCACCAGGATTTCTTCCTCGGGAGCTCTCACTTCTCTCTCTTCTACATCAGTGGTGATTTCTATGAGCTGTTCTTCACTAGTGTCTTCCACCTTGGCTTCTTCAAAGCTTTCAGTGATCTGAGTCTGTATGACAACCTCTGTGTCAGTGGTGATGGGTTCCTCCAAAGTGACGGCCTCTTGTTCCTGGGGTTTTTCTTCAGGGACTATCTCCATCTCCACCTCTACTTCTGTGGGGACTTCCATGGCCACATCGATCTGGTCTCTCTCACTGACGATGACCTCCTCGGTGGGAGCCTGGGTTTCAGTGAGGGGGACATCAGAGGTGATGTCTTCTACCTGTGTTTCAAGCAGGTGCTCCACCTGAGATGGTTCTGATGGGGCAGACATTGATTCTTCTTCCACTGGCTGGACCTCCACACTGAGGGTCTCCTCCACAGGGTGTGCTGCCTCCTCTTGGGGCTGTTCCTCGGGCACCAGCTCCACCTCCATCTGCACTTCATAGGGCACTTGCTCTGAAGTGTCGATCACCTCCCTTTCTGTGATGATCACATCCTCAGTGGGGGCACCGATTTCAGCCTCTGGCACTTCACCTAGTTCCTCTGGTGCCTGGATTTCAATGATGTCCTCCACCTTGGACTGTTCCATGGGGACAGCAGTGGGTGTCTCCTCCACAGGCTGTATGTCCAAGGTGATGGTGTCTTCAAGGCTTGGAGCTTCCTCTTCACTGGGCTTCTCCTCAGGAACCAGCTCCACCTGTAGTTGTACCTCAGATGGAGTCAAGTCTGCCTCATCAACAATGCCTGCTTCAGGGATGACCACCTGTTCCACAGGAGCCTTGATCTCTGTCTCTTCAACATCCACAGTGTCCTCTGGTCTTTGCTCTTCAGTGGTGCCTTCCACTTTGGATTCCTCTATGTCGACAGTGATGGGGATTTCAACATCAGGAGCCTGAGTTTCAACAACAATGGTTTCCTCAAAAGTGGCTGTTTCTTCATCTTTGGGCTGTTCTTGTGGGACAAGTTCAATCTCCATCTGAATCTCTGATGGAACTTGTTTAGCCTCAGTGACTTCTGGAGTGTCCACGGTGACCGTTTCAAGTACGGGAGCCTTCACGTCAGTATCCTCCATGGGAGTTACATCCTCTTCCGGAGCAGTGCTGACAGTGAACTGTACTTCTTCAATGATTGGCTGAGGTTGCTGGGGCTGCTCCTCTATTACCATGGTTTCCTTCACTAAGGTCTCCCTGGTCTCCTCCACCACATCCTCCTGAGGTCTGGCCACCTGGGTCCCCCTGGCGTCCTCCACGTCAATGCTCGCCGTGGACACCACCTTGCTGATGGGGATCTCCAGTTCCTGGGGCTGGGGCTGTTTCTGGAGCTGAGTCTCCTTGATCTCCACCTCAATTCGTTGAACCGATTCACGGCGGTGCACAACTTCTTTGTGGATCTGGGTCGTCTCCGTTCTGGTGACTGGGATCTGGAACTGAACTTCTTGCGGCTGAGGTTGCTGAACGATCTCGATGGTCTCTGTGTGCCTCTCCTCCGCCGCCTGTTCCTCGACGGGGATGTGCTGTATCTCTGAGGTGACGTAGCGGGTGGCTTCAGACATCTGCTCCACCACCTGGGACTCCACAGACTGCACAGGGATGCTGACATTCAGCTGCAGAGGAGCCATCTCCTCAGCCCGGCTCATGACCACCGAGGTGGTGCGTGTGGTGGGGCCCTCAGACACCGTGGGCATCTCCTCCTGCTCCACCACCTCCCTCCTGACCTGGGTGAAGGTGGTGGTCTCCTGGACCATCGTGGTGGCTGTGGTCTTGGGGATCCCGATGTGGATCTGCACCGTGGTGGGCGGGGTGGGGGTTGGCTGCATTGGCCGGGCAACCACCACTTCCTTGACTGAGGTGGTGAGGTCCTCCACAGGGATGACTTCCACAGACTGCAGCTGCTGCTCTTTGGACAGGTCAATCTCTATGGTTTCCTTGTGAACCTCGTCAGATTCCACGTCCACCTCATCCTCTGTGGCTGAAAACAGAAAGAGGAAGACAAACATTACTGATTGAACTACGATCCTTAGCAATACTGTGTTACAAAAGTCCACTTTGCACTGATTAACAGATGCATGTAAATGATAGGCAGCCTAAATTTCACAAGGAGAGGTCCACAATGATAATAAAGTATGTAAGTTAAAATACTTTACTCTGTAGATTATTATGTTACAGGGTTGGCTCCATTGCTATTCTTGGAAATGTTCATCCTTGTGCTTAACCATTGTCGCACAAGCCAACTGGATGCCAATGACAATGCATTACAATTTCAACATAACATGCACACTTACTGATGACAGTGAGCCGGCACGTAGTGATGGACTCTCCCACTTCGTTGACAGCAATACAGGTATACTCTCCCTCATCTTCGGGGAAAACCTCCACAATGATCAGCGTGCTCTCCCCCTTGCCGTGGTCCACGTAGATCTCAAAGTCAGGACTGGGCTTCAGCTCCACGCCGTTCTGGTACCAGGTGATCCGAGGGGAGGGTCTCCCGATGAAGGTCACCGTCATCACCACGCGCTGCCCATCCTCCACACGCACAGGCTGCAGGAGAGTGGTGAACCGGGGGGCTATGGGCTCCTCCACTGGTGAGGGGGCTTCTGCGGGACCTTCTGGGATGTCCTCAGCTTTGGGAGCTTCGGCTGGTTCTGTGGGCATTTCATCCACTGGTTTTGCTTCCTGTTCTTTCTCTATGTCTTCACGTTGGATTGTTACCTCCTTGCGCTGGATGGCTGTGGAACATAATAGAACCATTTGAGGTACTGAGAGAAGAGTTCTTATATATTACATAAGAATAACAAAAATATACAAAAAGAACAAAAAACATACATAAAAAAATAATCCTTTTCCTGTTTTCCATTTTCAGCTTTATTTCCATCAGCCTTCCACTTTCTCCCTTTACATTAAAAAAGGATCTATAAAAAGCACACACTCTCTCTTTCTCTCACATAGACAAACTCCCCTCCTCCTCTTGCCCAAACCCTCTTATTTCCTTGTGATAATTATTGTAGTCTTGCATGTGCACACTTTTATCCCCCTCTCACTCTGAACACTCGAGTGTGACAATCAGCATAGTCTTGCAGGTGGTGGTGCCATACACATTGTCGGCCTGACACACATACTCTCCCAACACACGCAAACACACACTTACGTGTGACAATCAGCGTAGCGTTGCAGGTGGTGGTGCCATACACATTGTCGGCCTGGCACATATACTCCCCCAACACACACACACTTACGTGTGACAATCAGCGTAGTCTTGCAGGTGGTTGTGCCATACACATTGTCGGCCTGACACACATACTCCCCCAACACACACACACTTACGTGTGACAATCAGCATAGTCTTGCAGGTGGTTATGCCATACACATTGTCGGCCTGACACACATACTCCCCCCACAAACACAAACACTTTCGTGTGACAATCAGCGCAGTCTTGCAGGTGGTTATGCCATACACATTGTCGGCCTGACACACATACTCCCCCCACAAACACAAACACTTTCGTGTGACAATCAGCATAGTCTTGCAGGTGGTTATGCCATACACATTGTCGGCCTGGCACACATACTCCAACACACACACACTTACGAGTGACAATCAGCGTAGTCTTGCAGGTGGTTGTGCCATACACATTGTCGGCCTGACACACATACTCCCCCAACACACACACTTACGTGTTACAATCAGCGTAGTCTTGCAGGTGGTGGTGCCATACACATTGTCGGCCTGGCACACATACCCCCCCCAACACACACACACACTTACGTGTGACAATCAGCGTAGTCTTGCAGGTGGTGGTGCCATACACATTGTCGGCCTGGCACACATACTCCCCCCCATCTTCAGGCATGACGTCCACGATGACCAACACATGGTTGCTGCCCTCCCTCACCACCTGGGTGCGCTGGGTGGGGGTCACCTGAACCTCGTTGACAAACCACTTCACCTCCGCTTCAGGTTGAGATTCCACCTCCACTTCCAACCTGCAGGCAGACACACAGTTCATTGCCAAGTTTTGTTAAGTTATTACTGATTACTCAATAAAGGAACTTTCTAAGAGTCTATTCACACATTCAACCTGCAGTCACAGACACACAATTCAAGGCCAAGGTTTGTTCAGTCATTATTATTGACATTCTTTTCTGCTGAATAAAGGAACAGTCAAATACTTTCTTAGAGTCTATTCATACTTTCAACCTGCAGTCACAGACACACGATTCATGGCCAAGGTTTGTTCAGTCATTATTGACATTCTTTTCAGACTGCTGAAAAAAGGAATAGTCAAATACTTTCTCAGAGTCTATTCACACATTCAACCTGCAGTCACAGACACACAATTCAAGGCCAAGGTTTGTTCAGTCATTATTATTGACTTTCTTTTCTGCTGAATAAAGGAACAGTCAAATACTTTCTTAGAGTCTATTCATACTTTCAACCTGCAGTCACAGACACACGATTCATGGCCAAGGTTTGTTCAGTCATTATTGACATTCTTTTCAGACTGCTGAAAAAAGGAATAGTCAAATACTTTCTCAGAGTCTATTCACACATTCAACCTGCAGTCACAGACACACAATTCATGGCCAAGGTTTGTTCAGTCATTATTGACATTCTTTTCAGACTGCTGAAAAAAGGAACAGTCAAATACTTTCTCAGAGTCTATTCACACATTCAACCTGCAGTCACAGACAAACGATTCATTGCCAAGGTTTGTCCAGTCATTATTATTGACATTCTTTTCTGCTGAATAAAGGAACAGTCAAATACTTTCTTAGAGTCTATTCATACTTTCAACCTGCAGTCACAGACACACGATTCATTGCCAAAACTTTGTTCAGTCATTACTGATATTTTTATACGACTGCTCAATAAAGGAACAGTCAAATACTTTCTCAAAGTTATTCATTTATTGCATACATTCAGTCATTCATTTGCTTACTTCCGCATATGTTTCTATATTGCATTTATCTGTTAATTTCTGTCTCATTAAAATATGTTCATTTATTTTTACTGGACACAATATTTTTCTACCATTTGTGCCTTGCGTTGTGTACTTAATCTATTAATATGTGCACCCACTCTTTTTCCAGGTTAAAAAATCAAATTATAAGCTTTGTCAAAAATTGTGTTCTCAATACTTATAGATTAATTGAGGAACCGATTTTTTTTTTTTTTAAGTGTATTTAAATATCTACACTAGCAGCAAACACTCAATTGATATATATTTTAGATGAGTACAAGGTCAAAAGATGATAACATTTTCCAAAACTTAACCCTTTCACCGCCGATGTCGCATTTCTGCATCACAATGATTTAACACCCATGTCACTAAAAGGCATCAAATCAGGGTCTGTATTCCAAGGACCCTATTCTCTTAATTTTGGGAGGTAAGGATAGGCCTTACTTTAAATATGTAACAGAGGAATCTCCAATATTACAGACAGATCTTTGTCTCTACCCAGGTAAGTTTAGTGGACATTTGTTGCTAAAAATGGCTGGCGGTGAAAGGGTTAAAAACAAACAGGAAAATTAGCATAGAGTAGATCAGTCCCAGACACGCACCTGACAGTGCCTCCCTCCTCCACCTCTGTGGTAGGCAGCAGGGATTTGGTGAATGTGGGAGCAATCTCCAGACTGGTCACATGATGCTCATCCACCAATCGTATCTCTCCAGGCCCCACACCATCCGACACCTCAGTCAGCACCACGGTTTCCGTTACCATGGTTTCCGAAGTGGTCATCGTTTCTTCCTCTTCTACCACTGCACCATAACAAAGCATTCAGTTTACACATTTACAGAAGAAAACTTTAAATCTATTCAAGAAATTTTAAGAAATGCTGAAAGCTACCATCTAAATCTTACATTTAGAACAGGTCATTAGCAGTCAAGATTCTTCAGAGGATAATTCAAATTAAGACTGTTCAAAACTAATGCTAGAATCACTGTGTTAAGCAATTTTCAAGAGAAACAATATGATTCAGTAAGCGAACTTTACACTGATTCATGATCATCTAGAAAGAGAGAAGACGAGTCCATCAGTTTTATCCAGCTTCTTTTTTTTCATAGAAAAAATTATTGTATTTACTAAATTGTATTGTTACATTTTAAATGTGTACAATTACACATATATACAGCGTAGTAAGCACGTATGTACATAAGCCAATCTTGTAAAAACAATCGGCATACAAAGCATAAGAGAAACCTTAACACTGTCATCTGTCAATGAGAATATGATTTAAAAAATGCATGGATGCTACTCTTTCATTTTTACAGATTTCAGTATTTTAATTTTACCAGAAACTGAACTTCAGTTTTTTGTAATTCATTAAAAACAAAAAATTACCACAAGCGATTTTGCCGTTTTGAACTTAAGTCTAGTTCTATCTTGGAAGTTTACAAAGGCAATGCAATCCAGCTTCTTCTTCTTTGATTGCTCAGACAGTTTCCTGTCAATTATGAGCAGATGCATCATGCTGCTGTTATGTGCCTAAGTAAGAAATAATTAGGCCCAGCATGTCTGACTTCGGATGGAAGAAATCTTTTAAAAAGATTTTTTTTTTTTTAAAGGCAGCAGAATGGACCGGAAAGGCAGAAAGATAGTAGATGACATAAAGCAAAGGGAAAAAGCAGAGTCAAAGAGAGTGACAGATTAGAGGAAATTACAAGCTCAGAACTTCCAGAAGGTGGGGGAACTATTATGCAAAAGACCCCCCCGGTATCCCCACTTTTTTTTTTATCCAGCTGAAGATGGACATCCTGGGCCTAATTACTTGTTAGTTGGGTGCATAATGGCAGCATGATGCATCTGCGCTCATATGACAGAAAATCATCTGAGCAATCAACGAAGACGAAGACAAATTTATTTTATACAGAATTCTACAATCATAAATATCCTTTTCACAGTCTGATGTATATTTAACCAGCAAATTTGATTTTTAAAATTCTCGATAGTCATATGGCAGTAAACTCAGAACCCTGACCTTGCACCAGCAGGTTGGCGGAGGTCATGGCATCTCCAAAGGGGTTAACGGCCTGGCACACAATCTCTCCGGCATCGTCAGGAAACACTTCGGTGATCTCCAGCCGACACTGACCGGTCTCCGTGTCATAGAACAGCTTCAGGTCAGGCCCGCTCTCTATCACCACGCTGTTCCTGTACCACGTCACTGCCGGGGCTGGGGAACCAATCAGCTTGCAGGTCATGGTCACAAGGTCTCCTTCCTGCACGATCATTGGCTGCAGCATCTCGACAAATTCTGGGGGAACTTCGTCAGGAGTCTGTACTGTTAGGATTTGTGGCTGCTCTTCCAGGACCTCCATCACGGCCTCCATCACTGCTTCCTCTGATGGGAGTTCTTCTGGGGGTGTTCTGGCCTCTGGGAAGGCCTTTTCCTGTGGGGCAAAATTTGGATACTTTCAGAAAATAAGCATTAACTCTCTCTTTACTATTGTATGCTATAGCGTACATGATGCGCACAAACGTTCCATACTAGGCGGGTTTGCATCATTACATAAACAAAAATATTTTTAAATGCTTAACCGCACCGTTTTGAAAATTTGCGGTATTGTTTATAATAATAAAAGCTAGCATATGTTATAATTCCAAACTAAAATTTTTATTATTAGCAGATTTAGAAAAAGCATAACAAAGAAGACGAAGAGAGGGTTAGTGACTCGTTTTCATTCATTGCGGTACTAAAAATAGACTGGAAGTTATTTCATTGGTTGACCGTAGAGGAACACTTCTATACCAGTTTTGGTTGCCAGGCTTCGCGGAGTTGTGAATTGTGAATGGGGTTAAACGCTATGTACGCTATAGCGTACATTAGTATTGAACGGTTGTAAAGGGAAGCAATCGGCCAGTAAAGAGTGAGTTAACGAATGAATAATGCATTACCATCCAAAGAAGCTCTTTTGTAAAAATAATAAATTATACTAGTCGATAATAAAAGCACAAAAGCGTTATGCAATCTTGATTAGGAATAATTAAAGCACCAATTGATTTTTTTTATAAGTTTAGAGACTGTGCACAGTGAAACAGTGTTCCTACAATGTCAAGAGTGAATGAAACAGCAATTTCATAATTTCCCTATACAACTGAAAGTCAATTGAGAAAATTAGTTCTGTTAGTTTTTCATTTCCAGCCTATTCTAAGGACAAAGTAACTAAAATCAAAATTCAACAGTAGAAAACCAAAGGTACCTCATCCACAGGAGATTCAGGCACAACGAATTTGACCTCGGTCTCCTCGTCCTCAGCAGCAGGCAGAACAAAGGTGACCTCCTGGCTCTCTGTGGTGGTTTCCTCCACTGTGGTCTCCTGCATGATGACAGGGGTCTCTTCTTCTACATCGCCCACTGCGATCTGGAAGGTCACCTCCTCCCCAATGGTGGTATCTTGTAAAACAATGGGGGTTTCCTCTTCAGCCTGAGGCACCTGAACCTCCAGAGTCACCTCTTCTTCTGCAGTGACTGGGGCTTCTTCGGGAAGCTTCACCTCTCTGACTGTCACCTCTTTCTGGATCAGGTCTTCCTGGACTTCTTCCGTGGAAGTTTCCGACTCGGGGATATCTTCCTTCATCTCCACCTCCATGGGAGCAAACTCACGTACTGGGGATTCTGGCATCTTCTCCTGCACAAGAGGGACAACTTTGGGTCGTTCGATGACCTTGGCCTTCATGGCTGGTTCGGTGACCTCCTCTTCAACCTCTTCCTGCGCTGTGTAGTAAGAGTCTGAAGTCTCCGTGCCAGTCACAGAATCTGGTAGGGGAGATTCAAAGACGGGCGATTCAAAGACTGGAGATTCCGCCCTCCTGGGTTCCTCTTTGACCAGGGCCTGTACCTTAGGTCGGTCAATGACGGTGGGCACCACCTGTTCCTCGGCCACTTCACTGGGCACCAGGACCTCCTCCTGCACAGGCTTCTCCTCAGTGTCCATGGGCTCTGCAGCCTGGGGAGCCTCCAGGGTGATGAAGACCTCCTGGTCCTCTGGGGGTCCGGCGTCCACCTGGTCCAGGGGCTGAGGCTCCAGCTCCATGGTGGTTTCCTCGGACTCCATGATGGTGAGGTAGGCAGAGGTGGTGGCCTGGCCCGCTGGGTTCTCCGCCACACAGATGTACTGGCCCTGGTCCTCAGGGAACACCTCCACGATGATCAGGTTCACCTGGAAAAACACCACACCAACATTTCATTATTCAGACTGTCTTCATTCCTTTATTCAATTACTGCTTTTTGGGGGGTCTCTGTTCTCATTATTTTGTTCTGTCCAACATCTTTTTTTCTTTAAGGTCTAATATCACAATCACAAATTGAAAAACACACGCACGCACGCACACACACACTTACAGCTTAACTCTTCTGCTGCCGTCGGCGGGTTGAACCGCCCAGTTTACTGTATACCGTTGCTAGCCATGGGCGGGTTTGACCGCCAGATACTAGGGAAACCCCGGTGTCCCCCTTTGCACTATTTATATGAAGTGACATCACATCCTTTACTTCCGTGAAATGCGCAGTTCGCTCAGGGAAAGCACAATCTTCCGCCATCTGCATTAGTAGGCTAAAGTTTGTAATTTCCAATCGATTTTCGTCGCATTTTCGACGATGGAAACTGACGACTTTTGGCGTGAACCTCTACAAGATGGCGACAGTGACGACGAAGCATTTACTGTGGAAGAAGTGGCAGAATCTGAACTTAGGCAAATCAAAAAGAGCATCGAAAGTGTTGAAACGATCTTGGGTTTGCAGCAGCAGATCGACACAGGTAATTTTAGTGATGATTCGAGCGAGTATTTTTTTAGTGAATTTTTAAAGTGAGTGTGTGCGAAAATCAGTGCAGCGGCAAAAATTACTTGGTGCGCAACAGTAAACAGTCTAAGTAATACTTGGTAGTAGAAGAGTTAATCGATTCATCCATTTCACCTAGAAAATCTCACATGTACTTCTTCTCCAGTCTGAGTGTCATAGGTGATGACAAACTCTTCATCATGATCACTGTTCTCATGAACCTCTACATTTCTTAGACTTCCATTGTCTCGTTATCAACAATAAATGCAGAAAACAGAATTCCACATGACTAATCTCACACATACATATTCCAATCTGAGCATCATAGGTGATAACAACTCCTCACCAACTCGACATTTCTAACACTTCCATTTTAACATTATGCACTCAAAATGTTCAGAAATCTACACAACCAGTCTCCCACATACCTCTCCAGTCTGGGTGTCATAGGTGATGACAAACTCCTCGTCCTCATCGATGTTCTTGGAGTCGTGGAAGAAGGAGATGCGGGGCATGGGTGTGCCGGATACGCGGCAGGTCAGCTTGATCTCCTGGCCATCCACAGCCTGCAGGGAGGGCAGGGGCTCCAGGAACCGCGGGGCCACCATCGCCTCCATCATGGGGGATGGCTCCACCATCTGGGTTGAATCTTGGAGCCGGGGCATCTCCTCTTCGAGGGGTTCTGCACAATAAGGAAACCAATTGAGTTGGGTGGTACTTTACAAAATTCTATGAATTGCATAGATACGATGAAGAAAGACACTGAACAACAAGCCTTTTTTTCTAAAAAAGTAGAAATGTTTGGCTTTATTATCTGTTAAGAAAAGCCTTCATCGGCCATTGACCAAGTCAGTAGAAAGGATTTGTCATTTTCTATCTCTATCTATCTATACAATCAATTAACCAATTGTAGAGATAGATAGAAAATTATAAAAAAGGGGTGTTAAAAAGAAGAAGATAAGACATTGGAAGCCCCAAAGAAATTAAGAAAAATAAGATTAAAGGAACTCCCTCCCTTCCTCCCTACCCCCCATAACACACACTTTTCTCCTATTATGATTCCATGAACTAAACAGTACACTTTTATTCACTGAGATGAACTGTGCCAGTTCATATTTAACTCATTCTATGCTGGCCAGTTGCTTCCCCTTGCAAATGTTCTATACTGGCCGATTTGCATAGGTTACCAAAAAAATATTTTCTAAATAATGGTAACAGATACAAACGTGAAATGTTGGCAATATGTACACAATATACAGGACTAACACCTGCAACAGTTTCAAAGCATCCGCTGTTTTAGCTTTGATTTGTGATATTTTAAAATAAATGCATGTTTTGTCAAGCCACAGCATACTCATAGAGCAAAAATATAAGGCTACCCCCCTCATTTACATACTAAGGTCCCGAAATAGAGCCTGCAACCAGCCAGTCAGTGTCGAGGCATGAATGAAACGTAGTAGTAGCCCTCTGAGCCACTTTGAAGCACGCATGACTGTTAACCTATGAACTATGAATTTTTAAAGTTCACATGCGATATCCCGTTACCTTAGTAACGAGGCGTTGTGCGCATGCCCTGCGACGAGAGCGCAGGTTAGTATAGAAAGAGTTAAATCCTCACTAATCTCTACCATATTCATACAAAGCCATACTAACATGATAAAATATGTTTAAGGACCATCCTATTCATACTATGACAATCCTTACTGCACTAAAGATAATACAGTAGAACCTCCCTTATAAGACCTCCCATTATAAGACTCCCTCCCACATAAGACCTACTTCTCTGAGACATTGCCCTTCTTTGTAAGTATTAAAATTACCTCCCTGATAAGACCCCTCCCTTATAAGACCTCATTTTGGATGATTTTTGAAGGTCTTATAAGGGAGGTTCCACTGTAGCACAATTTTCAGGGTTATGCTTTCCTTGTGTGTGCCTATCTGGTGTAATTATGTACTGTGTCAGAGCGAGTAGCACCATGAAATCCATTACCTTGCACATAGAGCGTGGTGCTGCTGATGGCCTCTCCCAGCTCGGACACCACGCGACAGGTGTACTCTCCGGTGTCCTCCGGGCCCACCTCGATGATGAGCAGAGTGCTCTTCCCTTCCTCAAAGCGGATCTCGTAGTGAGGGGACGGCTTGATCTCCATGCCGTTCACATACCATGTCACTAAGGGAGGGGGGTACGAGGCCACCTCACACTCCAGTCTGAGAAAGATTTATCAGTATACATTAGCCACAAGCACAAACTTGGTGTTTTGGTGTTTTTTAAACTCCAGTCTGACAAAGATAATAATGGGTAAATCACTTCTGTATGAGGAAGTGAAATTTGTGTTTTGAACTATTCATTAAAAAAAATGCAAATATCATTCATCTATAGAGTGCTAATTGAAAAGCTGAATTTTTTCTTGTTGATAAGCCTGACTTTCTGTATCAGTAGTGAACAAAACACTGTATTTTTCTGACTGTAAGCTGATACTTTTTTTTCCCAGACTTGACTGTCTGCGCCTTATAATACGACTAATAAAATAGTAAGAAAATATAATAACAAAATCTGAAATTTGGGTAACATTTGGTGAGTGCATCCTATACAAATGTGCGCCTTATAGTCCGAAAAATATGGTAAATGATATTAGTCAAATCATATGAATTATAGTACAAATTAAAACAAATCAACTTAGGCCTGGTTCACAGTACATCCAGATTTTCCGCAAGGAAATAATCAATAAGACAAATAAGGAAACATTAGGGTAAATACGGACACATGCATATATTTTTTCCCTTCTTTCTTTTACTTATATATGGATTGCGCATGGGTTTCTGTGCGGAACATCCGCGTGTATGTATACACAGCCTAATATATCAAAGTATGTCTCACCTGGCGATGCCTCGCTCCCTGACGTAGATTTCTGGTTCCAGGGGAATGGTGATCTGTGGTTTGACCATCTGGGTCAGCACCTGCTCCTCTCGCTGGACGGTGGTCACTGTCTTGGTCACTGTGATAGTCTCTGTGCTCTGAACGTCTGGGATCTCCACTAGTTTCTCACGTCCTGAACAGCACACACAGAGCAATGCAATATTCAAATGATTTAATCACGATGTTACTAAATTTGTAAATCTATTACAACCATACTGACCAACACTCAAAACAATAGCAGTACGCTTATCAATTGGAAAACCATCAGTGCAAAAGCACTTAGTTACACAAGTAACAAAAGGGAAGCCACCCTGTGCCAGTAGTATTACCTCCCTTATCTACTACCGGTCACGTGGCTCCATTGACCTTGTGTGTCACTTTACATTTACTTGGTCAAAGACTCACGAACACCCTTTGCTAGAAAGCACAAATTTCCGATTTTAATCTTTTTCAACATCTTTAACCCTTTCACCGCCAACGTCGCATTTTTGCACCACAATGATTTAACACCCATGTCACTAAACGGCATCAAATCAGGGTCTGTTATCCAAAGACCCTGTTCTCTCAATTTTGGGAGCTAAGGATAGTCCTTGCTTTAAACATGTCACAGATCACCAATATTTCAGACATAATTTTTTCCCTACCCAGGTAAGTTTAATGGGAAATCTTTGCAGAAAAATGGCTGGCAGCGAAAGGGTTAAAAATGGCAGCAAAATTATACATGCAAATGCAAATTTGTAATTTAGAAAGAGTAATCTAGAAAGATTTTAAAACAAACACATGGCACAGAAAAGAAACACGAGCTTTGAACAAATCCTTGGTCTGTAGAAGGATGATTGTAACAATCATAGCATTACCACACAAAACATAGGGCAGTTCAACTAACAATGAATTCTATCACAATTTCACTAAGTCAGTGCCTCAAACAACTGACAAAGAACAATTACTATACACAAACATTATATTGATTCTGGGCCATCTTTATACTTTGTAACTGTAGATCGAAACTGTTACTGCGCATAAAAATACAGGGGAAAAAATCAGTTCACACTTACTGAGCACACGCTTGAGAGCTTTAACCCTTTCACCGCCAAAGTCACATTTTAGCACCGCAGTGATTTAACTTCTATGTCACTAAAAGGCATCAAATTGGGGTCTATTATCCAAAGACCATATTGTCTTAGTTTTGGGAAGTAAGGATAGAACTTATTTTATATATGTCACAAAAGAATCCCCAATACTGCAGATAGTTTTTGTTCTCTACCCAGGTAAATTTAATGGAAACTTTTGGCTGAAATATGGCTGGCGGTGAAAGGGTTAAGCCATACACACACACAACACAGGTGAAAAGCAAGCCAAGACCAAAAGAAAACCCAAAACATTGGTTCCACTGACCTCTAACAGTGAGGGTGGTCTTACAGGTGACTTCACCCAAGTCGTTCTGCACCCTGAGCATGTACTCCCCAGTGTCCTGCGGGCGGAAGTCGATGATGATGAGCAGCACCGTGTGTCCCTCCTGCACCATGCGTGTGCGATCAGACGGCAGGATCTCTATGCCATTCGAGTACCAGGTCACACGGTTCACTGGCACTGAGCTCAGCTCTGCCTCCAGTCTGAAAGGTAAGAGTTCAGTTCAGTCTCTAGTTTGCAATAAACATTGTTTCATTTATAAATGCATGTAAAGCAGAACTGTATGCTTGTTTATTTTTAATAAATAAAGCACAGCTGTGAATCATGTAAGAGTTCAGTTCAGCCTCTAGTTTGCAATGTTATAGACATTGTTTCTTTTATTCTTATTCTTCTTTTGTGTTCCCAGACCATATGGCCATAATGGGTAAGGTACGCATGTGTCCGTTTTTCAGTTTTCACTGGTCTCCCCGCTGCGTACAGCCGACACATTCCGATTTTGGAGGAGCTCAAAGGAGAAAAATTACTTGGAAGATTGTTTTTTATAAAGGCAGGAGAATGGGCCAATAAATGCATGTAAAGCACAATTGTATACTTATTTATTTTTTAATGAATAAAGCACAGCTGTTAACCATTTAGTCATAATAGTGCTGTAGTATACTTAATACCGGTACCGTGTGCACAACAGCTGAAAAAACATATAATGCAAGCTCTGCATTCTTCATTGTTGCCATCACATGTGTTTGACCCTCACTTTCTAAGACTTACTCTGCTTTCTTTATCACCACTACCACAAACTTTTCATCTGGGTTCTTTATGATCACAAACACGGGGGTTTCACCCGAGATGTTTCTACTGTAATGTACCTCGCGGGCTGTCCAGGTTCCACCTCCAGCACCGGCTGCAGCGGTTTGATGAACTCTGGAGGGGCACGCTGGGCCACCGTCACATGTAGTTGTTGAGCTAGCTTCTCCACCTCTTCTGAACCTGTTCAAACACACAGTGCTCTGTCTATGTTACTACTCAACACACACAACACATTCAGTGTTTTTACATAGTCACTATGTATGTGTTAGCATTCAACACATAAGACAAACACACACAGCGCTTTGCCTATGTTCAACACACACAACAAACAGTTCTTTGCCTTTGTTGCTGTCATGTGTGACAAGATTTTCTGCCCTTTATGGCTCACATACAGCACATTTATTTCTATGTTAACCACTAAAGTCAGCCACTGGAAGCTGGGTCTCTCTTGCAGGGATTTTGAGATGAATAAGTCATTGAGCAATGAAAGAAGTTATGGTAGAAATACTACCACAGTATTTCATTTTATAAACAATGGAATTGGGAAATGAACAAAAATGGCAACACTTTCAATACAAAATAATAATGAATTCTGATGATGAAGATGATAGGAATGGTGTTGATGGATCACTGTGTTGGATCTGGGTGGTGAGCAGGGCACAATCACCAGCCATGCACTGAAAATACATGCAGTCAACAGGGTGGAATGGGAAGGAGGGTAAAAATTGACGGAAAACTCCATTCCAGTTTACATGCGTAGCTTAAAAATAAGTCACGACACTGAAAAGAACTGAATATTAGGAATTTGCAATGCATTCCAAATGGTGTTATCGACCCCATGTCACAGTTAGTGTAAAGTTAATATACTTCATCCTATCAAGAATTGTTTTATATTTTTCAGGTTAATTACAATCAGGACGAACACATCTTACTGATATGATCAATAGCTATAAAGAATACAAGCTCTTGCAAGAAAATGGCATCACATTAGGCAATAAAATGCTCAGCAATTCATTTTAATCATACAGAGGTTGTTAACGTCGTTCATGTTGATTTATTATAATTACACAGAAGTTGCTAACTTTATCATCTCTGGAAGCTAAAAAACAAAACAAAAAAATATATTTGATTTGGAGGATTATTTTTTAAATCTCTTCTACTTGATCAGTACACACATAATTTTTAAATACAAAAATGATTATCCCATTTAGTGTCTTAATTTGAACAAAATAATGTACATTTTAAACATTATAACAGTATATATTCATCTTAACTTATTCTCATGTTGCATATAAATGTTACTCCTTATTCAAATTCCATACATTTTGATAGCTTTAACTTTAATCTGCGAAAGGTGTAACATCAATACTGTAAATATAAATTCATACCTTAAAATCATAAATAAACACACAAAAAAGTCTTGTTCCTTAACATCTTTTCACATCATAATTTTTCTTCTGTATAAAATAAATTGAAGTCTAGGTTTCAGCAGATTCAGATAATACAGTTTGGCCTGTAACTGTAGAGCATGTACAGCAAGTGTGTATCCAAAGTTATAAGAAGCTGTACTGATAATAATGAAGCAACATGCATGAGGTATTACCAGCAGTTAGGAATGAGAATGAACATGGTTAAAAAAATGACATATATCAGTTAAAAGAATGAATATATAAAGTTGTTACTCACAGGTCAAGTATAGCATGCAGGACATCCGGTCATCATGCGGTCAGTCAGAGGCTCGGGGGCCCGATCAGTCAGTAAGGGGCAGGTGGAGAGGTGGGTGGGAGGGTGGGTGAGTGAGGCAGACAGGTGAGTAGCGGGCGTTCTCCTCAAGCCGCACATGCATGCCAGGCGCTCATCGCTTGTTGTCTTTGCATGCATTACTTCACCTGACCTTGACCCCAGCATGTGACCTCTCAAAGATCATTGCCAAGGTGGTAGGTCAAGGTGAGCGTGCAAGCTTGGGGCGTGTCATGCACAATAGCTGATCCAAGCCTCATCTGACCTGTTGTCTTTTTTGTTGTCTTTGTACATGCAACTATCTCATTCATAATTGCTCCAACATTTACTTTTTTTTTCTTTTTACGTGCAATCCACATCAATCAAAATCACTCACAATAACAATGTAATTTTCTTCACACACATTGCAATCACATAAAAAAAAGAATTAATTCTAAAAAGACAGTGTTCAATCCAAATTATATTAATTATCAAAAATATATTAAAAACAAACAAAAAATGCATCTATTCACAGTTTTAATTTTTATTCAACGGACGCACACAAAAAGTGGAGAAAAAAATCACACAGCATACAATAAAACATTATAAATATCATTCCAAATAATCAAACTTGTACAATCTCAGCTGGGTAAAACTTTTAACAGGGAGGGATTTCAAGCAGGATTGGTCATGCAGAGTGTTGTTCACAAGCTATTAGTTCCAGAATATCTAAAGTTTTGGTAAATATTCCAGATAATTACAAAATAAGTTGATATCAGCCAACCAACCCATCATGTTTTTCTTCTACCGTCAACAAGCAACCCACACACCAAACATGCAGTATGCATTCTGTTATAATGATAATATTACAGAGTGGATGGATATAATATGAGTAATGAAAATGGCCAGTTGAGATAAGGAAACGATGGAAACATGAGTGAATATGATCGATCTGAATGCAGAATGCAATGACCCGAGAGATGTTATGCCTTTAAATAAATCAATAAATAGGGAGGCAAGCACCTGTACCAACATAACGATTACACAATACAATGGGGATATTACAAAGTTTATTGATACTGAGCATTAAAGGATGGGTAAATACTCGCATATTGTATACTCCTCAAATGTAAATGTTAATGATGGACAGAAATTGTTGACTGATGGATAATACTGATGTGATGAACTAATTGAAGGGTGATAACAAAATTGCAATAATGAAACGACTAAAACTATGAGAACGATGACAATGTATTGCATATGGAACATAATGTGTATAAGTAGCAAGTGCAATGGTGTATAAAATAGCTTAATGAATGAAGCGATTTCTCGAGTGACTGGTGAAAGACAATGACAAAACAAAGGTGATAGTCATAACTGAAAGACGCATGAGTATAAGTTTTAAAGTCGACAATACGTTAATGATCAAACACTGAACAAGAAAAACACACACTGAGCAAAAGGGACAATAATTCACAAGACAAGACCACAACAAAATAAACAATAACATAAATAACTATTAAGATACAAGACAATGAATATGACAAAAGACATATCTTAGGTATATCTCTGCACAACAGCATTGCCACACTGTTTGTAAAAGTGTATTGCACAGAAACACACATTCGCAGAGCCTTCCAGTGACACTGTGGGAAAGAAAAATCCAGCAGTGGGAAATAACTGTAAGGAAAAAAATAAGGAGAGATGGCATTGCATCTTTCACTGGTAGTAGAGCTCTAGCTTGCCAGCTATTACTGAGAGTCCTCACACCATCCTCGTGGGGAAACAGAAGGGAAGAATGACGCATGGTCTTAAACTGGAGCATCCTGCAGAGCTTGCATGGATAAGAAATCATCACACATCATCATGGGGAAAGGGAGGGAGAGATAGAATTGGTGCCTTACGCTGGACGTAGAGTTCGGCGGAGCATTCAGCGGTGCCGGCCTGGTTTCTGGCCCTGCAGGTGAACAGCCCTGTGTCCTCTGGCAAGGCGCTGAAGATGGTCAGTGTGGTCATGCTGTCCTGAGTCTCTATCTGTGAATGGACACACACATATGTACAAGCATACACACACACACACACACACAGAGGCACACACACACACACATCCGAGTGCAGTTCACTCAATAATGAGCATTAAAAAGATATAAACCATTTTGCTTTCATTTTATAGGCATCCTTTTCTTTTTTCATACAAGTTATCTTCACCAACTTACTTAACTTCTTCCCTGCCAAGAAGTCATAAATTCTGAAATCACAACTTTGGAATGCAAATTTCCTTTATAGCAGTCGAGGGATATATTTCCAGACCATTTTATCAAATTGACTCTGACACGTCTCTTTTCTATATACTAAGTAAAAGTGTGTGTGTGTGTGTGTGTGCGCGTGTGTGCGTGTGTGTGTGTGTGTGCGTGTGTGCGTGCGTGCGTGTGCGTGCGTGTGTGTGTGCGTGTGTGTGCATGCATGTGCATGCATGTATGAGTAGCATTTTTCAGTTTGTTTAATCTACATTCGTTGTGCATTTTTCTCCACCGGTGTCTCACCCTGTGGTCTCTGGAGTCGTGCAGGGTCTGGATTCCGTTGCGGATCCATGTGACTTCAGGCATGGGGTGACCAGAGAACACAGCATCCAGTCGGGCAGGGGTGCCCTCAGGAACCATGGTGTTGGACACTGGCCGGATGAAGCTGGGCGGTTGGGCCAGGGCCATGGGCTGGCTGGGTTCTGGCTCACTCTCCACACCTGAACAAAACACCATCAGTATTAGATATAGACAATATGTAGATAATATAAACCATGGTGTTGGACACTGGCCGGATGAAGCTGGGGGGCTGGGCCAGGGCCATGGGCTGGCTGGGCTCTGGCTCACTCTCCACATCTGTATAAAGCCATAATGACCATCAAGTATAGGTGACACACACATAACATAACTACGCAAAGAGCATTCAGTCTCAGATAGAAACAACAGTCATAATATATAAACTTGATTGGAAAGAGCTGTATCAACATTATATGCATAAAGTCAACTCCACCTTATTACCAGCCGCGAACGAAGAGAGCAAAGCTGGATATGTTTTCACTGCTGTCTGTGGCTATCTATCTATGTCAATCAATCAATCAATCACATTAATTGTCCTTTTTAAAACCATAAAAGGAAATTTGGATGCTGTCACTGTTACAAATATGTATGTATGTTACCACGATAGTGTTTGAACGGACAGACCTAAGAAGCTCACATTTTCATTGCTGATAGATAGTTAGAATATCTTGGCCAAGTTCGAAAATGAAGGTCATCGGTCAAAGGTCATGGTCACTGGAACTGTTTTTTGCAAGACAGTCCAAGGGAAAGAAATCATGAATGGAGGGACCTACAAGGCTCAAATTTTGCATGCGAATAGGTAGTTACGATATCTAGGCCAGGTTCAAAGATGAAGGTCAAAGGTCGAGGTCACTAGAGACTTTTTTACAATACACGGACCAAGGGAAACAACTATTGCTTTGAAACAGGCCACCACACTGCAACTTGTTATTTCCCTTTACTTGTCGAAGTCACAGTGTGAGTGGTTTTCTCATTCACTAATTTTGTCAGTTGAGGGTTAATATTAGGGTTGTCGTCTCTCTTTCTCTGTCTCTCTTTCTCTCTCTCTCTTACCCTTGTGAAATAAAGGTATTATCCAAGTTAGCCGCAAGGTGAATCACTGCAGCCGAAAATGTTGCCGCACGGCTGGTGATCTAGCGTCTTAACGCTCTAGTATTGTGCTTTCTCCTGTTTCTAGATGCATGGATCCATAGCCTGTGAGCCAAGATAACGGACTATCTTCAATGACTAACCATGTTCTTTCAGGTATGTGAAAGCGGCCACTGTTACGTAAAAGAAAGAAAACAACTCAAACATACACTGACCATGAACTTTGAGGTAGGTGATGCAGGCGACCTCGCCCATCTTGTTCCTGGCCACACACTTGTAGGTGCCGGTGTCCTCAGGGAAGGCCTCCATGATGGACAGGATGTGCAGGCCCTCTGTGGTCGACGACATCTGGAAGTACTTGGATGGCTTCACTAGCTGGTTGTTGTGGTACCATGTCACCACTGGGGCTGTGGGAATTATCCAACCATGGTATGTTAAAAATACATCACCACATAAATAATGCATCAGGAAATAATTGAAATACATTGCCTAACTGCTTATTGTGGTACAACACCTCTGGGGCTGTGGGAATAATCCAACCATAGTATGCTAAAACTCCATCACCACATTAACAATACATCAGGAAATACTTGAAATTCCTTGCCTAACAGTTTATTGTAGCACAACATCTCTGGGGCTGTAGGAATAATCCAACCATGGCATGTTAAAAATCAATCACATGAATAATACATCAGGAAATACTTGAAATGCCTTGCCTAACTGCTTATTGTGGTACGACAACATCACTGGGACTGTAGGAATGATCCAACCATGGTGTGTTAAAAAACAATCACTACTACATCAATAATACATCAGGAAATACTTGAAATGACTTGCCTAACTGCTTATTGTGGTACAACACCACTGGGACAGTAGGAATAATCCAACCATGGTGTGTTAAAAACCTATCACTACTACATCAATAATACATCAGGAAATACTTGAAAGGACTTGCCTAACTGTTTATTGTGGTACAACACCACTGGGACAGTAGGAATAATCCAACCATGGGGTGTTAAAAAACTATCACTACTACATCAATAATACATCAGGAAATACTTGAAAGGACTTGCCTAACTGTTTATTGTGGTACAACACCACTGGGACAGTAGGAATAATCCAACCATGGGGTGCTAAAAACCTATCACTACTACATCAACAATACATCAGGAAATACTTGAAATGACTTACCTAACTGTTTATTGTGGCACCAAATAAACACTGGAGCTGCAGGGGGAAAACAAGCACATCACACCCAAATATACATCATACTCATGGCCACGAATATTAACACAACATTAACTTATTTTTCACAATTTAATTCCTTCTCAAATTTTACTGGAACATAATGAAATAAAAATTGCATTATTTCATTCTTTTCAACATGATGTTAACATCAAGGCTACTGAGCTGTAATCTATCTTTCTTCACATCATTGCGTTTCTTTCCATCATCGCAACCAATGCAGCCCAGGTGTGGTGGCTCACCTGGCCTCCCTGTGATCCTGCAGGTAAACCTGACAGGTTCACCCTCCTCCACATCCTTGGGCAGAGGCTCCTCCTCTACGCGGGGGGCCTGGGTCTTAGACAGGGTTTCAGGTTCTTGGGGCAACACCTCCATTGGCTGGCTGGGAACTGGAACAGAATGATAAGGCCATCATCATTGGTGAGGAGGAACTGAAGCAATAATGAAGTTGTCCTAAACAGCAGTAGAATCACGAATCGAGAACACGTGTAAATCCTCAAGCAAAAAGTTGATTGCTAGTATTCAATGAAGTCTTTTAGGGTTAATGCATCAAACACACATTCTGACCATTGACAGATGTGTGGCGACCACACACAATGCATACAGATACACATACAGCCACACATAGAGAAATACTTTGTTCACACCAATACCCGGGTTCAATGCTCGGATGCAGCAGTTTTTCTTCTTGCCATTCACTAGACCTCGGGGTCAGAACGCCAAGTCTTTCAGAAGAGATTACAAAAGCTGAGGTACTGTGTGCTTGTGCATTTTTGGGAACATTAAAAAATGCAGTGACAATACAAAGGTTGTCAAGTGGTCACATGTTTTCAACCCCCCTCCCCTTAAATTATTCTTATCCCTTTATCACCATAAAAACATCATGCAAAAGAAAATGTACGGCAACACATAAAGCCAATGCGCTTTCCAGGCAAGGGCAGTCTGAATTTCACAAGGAAGATTCTCTGTGAGAACAAAAAGAATACAACACAATCTAATGCAATGCATACCATCAACGTATAGTCTTGCAGTACAGGTGGACTTGCCCACACTGTTGATGGCCACACAGGCGTAGTGACCGGCATCATCGGGCCTGACCTCATAGATGACCAGGGTGTGGTTCTCATCCTCATCGATGAACTTCCACCGAGGACTCTCCCCAAGAACAATTCCGTCCTGAAATCCACAATACAAGACACCTTTATAAATTAAAACATTCTAGAACAGAAGAAAAAAAGTGAATGAGGTAGGGGTGTGAATAACATAACACTGACAATAAGGATAGAGATTTGTTGTTATTGTTGCCTTACCCTGGCTAAAAGACTCCAGGGATCATCCCAACAGCGGAAGCTCTTGAAGACTATGGTACAAGTGCATCAGCTACGGATGACAACATTATGTGTGTGACCGTTTTTGATTACTCCACCACATGGGCAGCCACACTCTGTCTTCAGGGGATTTGGAGACTGATTATGTTATGCTAGGAGCTTGTCATGGCTAATGACAATTCCTGCATAACTATGCATAGCATAACAACATTTTTATGTAGCCTTGGTGTTCTAGCCTATGTTGTTGTCATACCCTGGCTTAAAGACTCCAGGGATCATCCCGACAGCAGAAGCACATGAATACTATGGTACAAATGCACCAGCTAGAGATGAGAACTTTATGTGCATGACCGTTTTTGATCACCCCGCCACGTAGGCAGCCACACTCCGACTTCGGAGGATTAGCCTATGTCAATTGAAAGACAATTGGTCTGACACAGCCTTAAGCCAAGGCGGGACACTTTTACAAAAAAAACATTCCAGAACAGAAGTGACTGAAGTAGGGGTGTGAATAACATAACACTGATCATAAGGAGAGGTTTAAAAAAAAACAATAAAAAAAAGTTGATAATGTACAAGAAATAAAATATAAAGATGAGAAAAAAACCATTTAGGCTAAAAACACAAAACACACAGGATAATTTTTTTTCAAATATTTAGACTTTATTGTCTTCCTCTGGGGTTATGGATGGAATGACGAGGTAGCAGTTGCACATACAGTGGAACCTCCCTTATAAGACCTCCCATTATAAGACTCCCTCCCTCATAAGACCTACTTCTCTGAGACATTGCCCTTTGTAAGTATTAAAATTACCTCCCTTTAAGACCCCTCCCTTATAAGACCTCGTTTGGGATGATTTTTGAAGGTCTTATAACAACCGCGTAAGATTTGAGGAAGAAAGAAAAGCAGAACACTAGCTATAGCATTAGGAACAAACTGTGTACCTTTTCCCAGTGGATGTGGGGTGAGGGCAGCCCAGTGACCTGGCAATCAAAGGTGGCTGGCTCTCCCTCCATCATACGACTGTCGCGCATCAGACTGCGGAACTCTGGGGAACACTCTCTCTCCGGCTCTTCTCCTTCTGTAAATAAAGGTAAGAGTGTCTCATATAAAATATGGCTTGATCAAGGACTCATCAACACCCTTTGAATGCACATAATGAATCACACACACACAAGTGGAAAATGAAAAGTGACTTTGACAGAACCGGAAGCGAAAGGAGGCTTCCGGTAAGGGGAGTTGTGGTTCTTTGCTACTTTCGTTTTTATGTTGCTTGGGCATTGGTTTCCAAATTGAGATGTTTCTGCTATTGTTTTGAGTGTTGGTCAGTATGGTTAGAATAGATTGAATCATATTAAATTTGGCTAGGCAATCTCTTTTTGTCTGCCTCTATCATTTGCAAAGACTTACAACTGAAATCTTTTTCTCTCTGGATTTTTATATACCCCCCGGCCTCCCACCAACACATCCATGTCCCAACACATACACATGTGCAGAGAGAGAGAGAGAGAGAAACAGAGACAGAGGGAGAAAGAGATAAGGAGAGAAAAAGAGAAATAGAACAAGACAGGCAGACAGATTCAATTCACACACAATTCACAAAGTTTACTGATCTAGGCCTTCTGTCCATGTCAGAGGGAAGGGGGTTACAAAAGGAAAAACAACAATAACAACAAATCATCAGCACCAATAACTACATTATAAGCAAACATACACAAAAAAGCAACAACGACAACAGATAAAAGCTACATTTAAAGGCAGACAGGGAGAGATAGAGAGAACACTGAACACAGAAAAACTATATTTAACAAGGATAAAGATTTGATGCGATGCCTATTCTTACAATCTGTCCTTGTTTTCGACTTTATTCACAAAGTTTACTGATCTAGAGAGACAGACAGTGAGATAGACAGAGAGACACACACAAACAGAAACAGACAATTGGCTATTGGACACAACTTTAATATGTCAGGCTTTTGGCCTTTCAACATAATAAAAGGTTGTGCTCAAGCACAAGAATGTGAAACTCTATCAACAATATCAAAACGTGGCGTGACAAAAACATGTCCAAACCATATCAAAAGTTTCTTTCTGCTTCCAATGAAGCATGAAAAACTGTCTGAAACATGAACCGTCATCTTCAGGCTGTGTCACTGAACAGAGAGACAGACTAAAGGAACCTAAAGTTTTCAAACATAAAAGAAAAAAAAATAATAGTCCACATACCGACTGAACAGAGAGACAGACTTAAAACCCTTTCATCGCCACTGTCGCCTCTTGGCACCACAATGATTTAACACCCATGTCACTAAAAGGCATCAAATGAGGGTCTGGTATCCAGTGACCAATGTTCTTAATTTTGGGAGGTAAGGGTAGGCCCTATTTTAGGCATGCCACACAGGAATCCTCAATATTGCAGACGAAATCTTTTCTCTACCCAGGTAAGTTTAATGGTAACTTTTGGCTGAGGAATGGCTAGCGTTGAAAGTGTTAAAGGAACCTAAAGTTTTCAAACATAAAAGAAAAAAGAAACAAGAGTCCACATACTGACTGAACAGAGAGACAGACTAAAGGAACCTAAAGTTTTCAAACATAAAAAAAGAAAGAAATAATAGTCCACATACCGACTGAACAGAGAGACAGACTAAAGGAACCTAAAGTTTTCAAACATAAAAGAAAAAAGAAACAAGAGTCCACATACCGACTGAACAGAGAGACAGACTAAAGGAACCTAAAGTTTTCAAACATAAAAGAAAAAAGAAACAAGAGTCCACATACCGACTGAACAGAGAGACAGACTGAACAGAGAGACAGACTAAAGGAACCTAAAGTTTTCAAACATAAAAGAAAAAAGAAATAAGAGTCCACATGCCAACAACAGTGAGTTTGGCCTTGCACTGGACCTGGCCAAACTTGCTGTAGGCCTTGACAAAGATAGACACACACACACACACACACATAGAAACGGAGAGAGACGAAATAAAGAAACAAAACTTTTCAACACATGAAAACACCAAAAGGATGAACATACCGATAACAGTGAGCTTGGCCTTGCACTGGACCTGGCCAAACTTGTTGTAGGCCTTGACAGAGAACATGCCCGAGTCTTCCAGGAACACCTCAGGAATGTGCAGAGTGCTGCTCGTGGGCGTAGTGGATATCTGAAACGGTACCAATGACAACCATCAGTGAGATAAAATACCACATTCTTTGGACTATAAGGCGATACTTTTTTCCCACACTCAGAGCCCTGCGTCTTATGATATGACTAATAAAATAGTAAGAAAATATAAGAACAAAATCTGAAAGTTGAGTAAAGTTTTGGGGGTGCACCTTATACATAGGTGCGCCCCACAGTCCAAAATATACAGTACACAATAAATCTACTGTATATACAAATTCACCTTTCTTTAGATTGTATGGAATGTGCAGGGTGCTGCTGGTGGGTGAGGTGGATATCTGGAATGGTCCTGAATTACTGCCATTACTGAGACAAATACTTGATAAATCTTCTGTAAAACTCCATTGAAGTGATTCATTCAGCAGCAATAGTTTCCTCCTATGTTTGCCTCTTGACTACCTAACATAGATTTGCCCCCGGTGGACTGCTGGTTTCGCATTCTGCAACCCTACAAGCTAGGGTGTGGCTGTGAGTTTGGTCTCCGAATGAGCAGTGTGAAGGCAACGCCAATGGACAGCCCAGAAAATGGGACAGAATTTTTTTGGAGTGAAAATACAAATTCACCTTTCTTAGATTATATTACAGTGGAACCTCCCTTATAAGACCCCCATTATAAGACTCCCTCCCACATAAGACCTACTTCTATGAGACATTGCCCTTCTTTGTAAGTATTAAAATTACCTCCCTTATAAGACCCCTCCCTTATAAGACCCCTCCCTTATAAGACCCCTCCCTTATAAGACCCCTCCCTTATAAGACCCCTCCCTTATAAGACCCCTCCCTTATAAGACCTAATTTTAGATGCTTTTTGAAGGTCTTAAAGGGAAGTTCCACTGTATCATGAGATCAAAAATAAATGAACAGTGCTTACAAGAATACACAGTTTCAAAATCTTTCCAATTAATTACAATAAAACCAAATTTATGAAATAGCAAAGATTTTGTATGTTAAGTCACTTAATTCATCTCACCTTTGTCCTTTTGAGATACAAATGTAGTTGGGTTTTTGTTGTTGTTGTTGCTGTTCATGTGTTTTAGTTTATTGTACCTTTGTACTGTAAACAAAAAAAAATTCAAATGAGGGGAGAAAAGGCTAGTAACAGCACAAGCTAAACCCTCTGGTGATAGTTGACAGTGCAAGAGCTTACTGCCGAAAGTTATCAACAAACCTTTTAATGTATTTGCTGTCAGCGTCCCTTACTGATAAAGACAACTACTACTGAGCTCTACCTTCAATGGTGGATTGCTACAACATTATATAATAACAAGAGGTTATGCAGTAGTACCTGGAAATCTCTGGATGGTTGTATCTCAAAGTTGTCTCTGTACCAGGAGATGATAGGGGGAGGGCTTCCTGTGTAGTTCACCTCCATTCTGAAACAACAGAACACCTGTGTAAATTGTATTGCTCTTTAGAAAAAAGGAACACAGTTTAGAACACACACACACTCTCTCTCTCTCTCTCTCTCTCTCTCTCTCTCTCTCTCTCTCTCTCTCTCTCTCTCTCTCTCCTCACTCTCTCTCTCACACACACACACTGATTACACATGTATATGTCACAGACATAGGCACTCATACTTTCCAGCACAGACTGACACATTGACACACTCATTGACATACAAAAATGCAGACATACTGATCTTCATTCCATGACAACAACAGTACTATGACATGAAGAAAACAAAAGTTAGAAACACTCATATACCTCAGATGTGAACAAGAACACAGGAGACAGGCAAACAAACAAGGCACAATTCGTCACACACGTAGAAACACACAAGGGTCACATAAGCTTGGTTCCCCTGAAGACGGAGTGTGGCTGCCACGTGGCGGGGTAATAAAAAAACTGGTCACACACATAATGTTCTCATCTCTAGCCGATGCATTTGTACCATAGTGTTCAAGTGCTTAGACTGTTGGGATGATCCCTGGAGTCTTTTAGCCAGGGTATGTCAACAACAATCAACAACTAGGGTTGGTTAGAACAAACACATGGACAGATAGAGAGACATATCAACTGACAAAGGGAACTCACGTGACACCGCTGCCCTCAGGCACTCTCAGAGGCCTCAGAGGTTTGGTGAACACAGGGGGCTGTCCTCTCTCCAAGGTGATCTGTTGCTCGGCAACCTTGGCCGTGTCCTCGCGAGGCTGTACCATCTCCATGGTAACCTTTAAAAAGAAATCATCGACATCCATCTCTCTTTCATTGAGTGATTATTTGTATTTTGTTACATATTTTACGGCAGGGGCTGATAAAGACAGGTTTGTTAAATATTCACTTGTTTACAGAGAGTTTTTTCATTTGCTAATTATCGGTATAAACTGTCTTTTTCATGTGATTATTTTGTGTTTTGTTAGATCTTTCACAACAAGACTTTTGATCAGACTGACCTCTTTAATACAATACAGGCTATTGGGCTAGGTGTGTCAGGGCAGTGAGTGGTCGCTAATGTACTGTTTCTCTCATTTGGGAGATTTGTTGTATTTTGCTACATCTGTTGTCATTGTGCAAATGGATCTGTTTGACACATACAGGCTGCTGGACTCCGTGAATCTGACTCAGCTTGGAGTGTCCGTCCACTGTTGGATTTTGCGCAGCAAATGTTGTTCAGACATTATCATATTTTACATATTATAAGGCACTCCCCTCCAATTTCTATGCAAAATCCTGATTAAAAAAAACCAGTTTCTCATTATATAAGCAATCAAATCATGAGGAGTCTCAATCTGGAAAAAAAGAAGTTTCACATTTTTTCTGTAAAATAGTCATTGAACTGACCCCTGATTATTAGTACTTTGTTGAATCTTTCACAGGAAATTTGCCATTCTTCTTCTTCAGACTGACTGAACTGTTTGACGTAGACAGGCTCCTGTGCCATGGAGGGCTCGGTGTGCCTGAGCTGGGAGTGGATGCTGATGTACTGTCTCTTTTATTTGTGAGATTATTAGTACTTTGTTAAATCTTTGACAGGGAATTTGCCGTTATTATTCTTCAGACTGACCTGTTTGACGTAGACAGGCTCCTGTGCCATGGAAGGCTCGGTGTGCCTGAGCTGGGAGTGGACGCTGATGTACTGTCTTTCGGTGGTGACCACCTCCTCCTCCTTGTGCAGCTTCACCTTCTCCTCAGAGCTCTTCTCCAGATGCCGCAGCTCAAACTCCGTGGCCTTGGGCTTCTCAAAGGCTTTCTGCAGCTCTACGCTGCGCAGCTCGATTTTGCGGCGGCGCTCCAGTTCAATTTCCATTTCAACTGTGAGGACAGAATTGTAAAAGGTGAATTAATACCATTATCAATATCATACTAGTTGGGAAATGGCTGTAGTGCTTGATTACCAAGTTCTCAAACCTTGTTAACTGTTCTGGTTAATCTTAATGGTTAGGCGGACCTTACCTTTAAATTACCTTTTCAGTTTTGACTGTTTCAAATATATAATTCACTTAAAACTTTAATTAATATGAATCAGTTTTAACCACTTCACTGCAGGAGGAAAACCCCCTTTTTATATTTCTGCAGTCATTGTTTGATACAAGTTATTTTTCACAATAAGTTCAATAATACGTCAATGGACTATCTAAAGTCAGTCCGTTTTGACTCCAAGCCATTGTAATAATATCGTAAGAAAATATAAGAAAATCAGAATTTTGTGTAAAATTTGGGGGTGCGTCTTATACGTGCGTAAAATACGGTAGTTTATTTTCAAAATGCTGTGTACTTTCTCCACTGACCTTTGGGGGCCTGCCTGAGGTGTTGCCTCCAGTCCTCCTTGGGAAGGACCATCAGTGAGGTGCTGCACTCGGCCTCTCCCTGGGGGTTCTTGGCCACCACGCGGATCTGGCCGGCGTCGTACTCCCGCACACGGGGGATCTCCAGGTGGTGCATCATGCCGTCGTAGGTCAGCTTGAAGCGAGTGCCCTGTGGGGTCAGAGACACAGACATAAATTCATTGATGTTGAACGTGAAAGCAAGCAACATAAGTGCCGAGTTATATTGACATTAAGCTGATGCTTTTTCTTCAGACGAAGAGCCCTACACCTTATATGAATAATAAGAACATTCATACCTGAAAGACACACAGCAGGTGCATAAATCTGATTTGACAGTTATGTTCCAATCACACACACTGACAACCAGACTGTGGCACAGAACTGTGGATTCATTTCCCATTTTTCAAGGTCACTACATCCCAGCCCCCAGACACTCACACTGACAACCAGACTGCGCCACAGAACCGTGGATTCATTTCCCATTTTTCAAGGTCACTACATCCCAGCCCCCAGACACTCACGCTGACAACCAGACTGCGACACAGAACTGTGGATTCATTTCCCATTTTTCAAGGTCACTACATCCCAGCCCCCAGACACTCACGCTGACAACCAGACTGCGCCACAGAACTGTGGATTCATTTCCCATTTTTCAAGGTCACTACATCCCAGCCCCCAGACACTCACACTGACAACCAGACTGTGGCACAGAACCGTGGATTTCTTGCCCATTTTTCAAGGTCACTACATCCCAGCCCCCAGACACTCACGCTGACAACCAGACTGCGCCACAGAACTGTGGATTCATTTCCCATTTTTCAAGGTCACTACATCCCAGCCCCCAGACACTCACGCTGACAACCAGACTGCGCCACAGAACTGTGGATTCATTTCCCATTTTTCAAGGTCACTACATCCCAGCCCCCAGACACTCACGCTGACAACCAGACTGCGCCACAGAACTGTGGATTCATTTCCCATTTTTCAAGGTCACTACATCCCAGCCCCCAGACACTCACACTGACAACCAGACTGTGGCACAGAACCGTGGATTTCTTGCCCATTTTTCAAGGTCACTACATCCCAGCCCCCAGACACTCACGCTGACAACCAGACTGGCACAGAACCGTGGATTCATTTCCCATTTTTCAAGGTCACTACATCCCAGCCCCCAGACACTCACGCTGACAACCAGACTGCCATTGATCCACCAGCTGACCCGGGGTCGGGGGAAGCCCCCCACCTTCACCAGGAACTTGGCAGGTTCTCCCTCACCAGTCTCCACTGGCTCTGGCTTCAGGTCAAACAGGGGAGGGGTTCGCTGCTGGGGCTCCTCAATGTAGCGCTCGTCCAGCACCATTTGGCTGGAAACCGCACAAAATGTGCCCATGTAGTTAAGGTACATTTACAGAAAACAACTTTTCAATCTAATGCACAAAAGCAAAAGTCTCTTTATTAAAAGGCATATAACTCCTATCAAGATGGCTACAGCACCTATTCACTTAGCTTTGCGCAGGTCAAAGGCACAAAAGAACAAACCTAGAAATGTCCTCAATTTCTTTACTAGATTTTCAGAAACAATCAAAATTCATCATTCTGCAAAAAAGCTAATATAACACACACACACACACACCAAATGGCTTCTTATATTGACATTCGAGAGAACAGAGAGACAAACACACACAGACGCACAAATGTGTCTTAATGGTTTGTGCTGTGCCTACCTGCGCCAGTGTTCCTCCATTTCCTGCAGGCGGGTGGCTCCCTCTCCTGGCAGCTGTGTCTCCATGATGATTCCACGCAGAGCTGCACACAGAGACAGACATGAACATGAATACAGCACTAGCGTCATATATACAATATGCATATAAACACAGCTCTTAGCTCTTCAACACTACTAACCTCCCCCCTCCCTCCCTCCCCCATGCGGTTACCAGGGTGGGGGGTATCTTTTGCACAAATAGTTCCCCCACCTTCTTGAAGTTCTGTGCTTGTAACTTTTCTAATCTGTCAAACTCTTTGATTTTGCCCTTTCCCTTTGCTTACTGCCATCTACTATCTTTCTGCCTTACTGGTCCATTCTCCTGCCTTTGTTCAAGAAACTCTTACAAAGATTTTCTCCAGCTGAAAACGGACATGCTGGGCCTAACAATTTATTGGGTGCATAACAGCAGCATGACACATCTGCTGACAAGAAACTGTCTGAGTGATCGACGAAGAGTAACACTACTAATAACAATCCAAAATGTTGCAAGTACCGTCAGTCAGTCAGTAATAGTTTAGTGTATCACTAACATTCTGACCTTTGACAACAATAGTAGCAGAGGTGGTGTCCTCTCCGTAGTCATTGGTGGCCTTGCAGGTGTAGACTCCGGAGTCTTCGGAGTTGACCCACTGGATGTCTAGGCTCACAAAGCCAAAGTCATAGGCCGGCATGTACCTCGTACCTGTGGATTAGAGTGGACCGGTCAATGTCGATGAACACAGTTCACAATGATCTTCTCTTCTTGATCTGGATCTTTAGTCGAACGGGACACTTTTGTGGCAGTAATGGACAACAGTGTCCATGAACATTAGCAAAGAACATCATCAGCATGCAAGAAAGAGAACTACAGGATCAAAATGCTACCATCGACTATCCTAATTATACAGATAAATATGTACAAACACAGAAGCATCTGCACAGGGGGGGATGTTGAGTATGAAGAAGGTTTTTGTTTATTGTTAAGATGAACTTTGCTTTTATTATGTCCTTGTGCACCATGATTTTTCTTTTCTTTTCCTTTTGTTTTGTTCAAATGCATGGATATTGTGTTTCCTGTTGCCTTTGTTGTATCATGAGACCACATTGTAATTTGTCTTGTTGAGATAATAGAGTAATTTTGACTTTGACTTTGACAGTAACTGCTAATGAAGATCATACCTTTATGTGTGTATGTAAGGACACATTCGCACACCTGCTTATGAAGATCACATCTCTTTGCATATATGCGCAAAATAACTGCAACATCATCCAACATAAGAAACATCAGTAAAGTTGTGGTTAAGACCCCCCCCACATGTTCACAGCTCTCAATCTCAAAGTCTGGTTCTTTCAATGTAATGACAATAACCCTAGGCTGATCCTGTTGTTGCTGTTGGCTTACCCTGGCTAAAAGACTCCAGGGATCATCCCAACAGCCAAAGCACTTGAACACTGTGGTACAAATGCATCAGTTAGGGATGAGAACATTACGCGTGTGACAGTTTTTGATTACCCCGCCATGTGGGCAGCCACACTCCATCTTCGGGGGAAGGCTGATCCTAACAATATCCCTTTCCCAAGAAAGACAGATTATTGCTTCAAAGTGAAAATGTTCAATGCGAAAAATTTGATGGGGATTGTCTAAACTTAGTAATGTAGTCAAAACATTCCAACAAACTCACCATGTATGAGCGGCTCTCCATCCTTGAACCACTCCACCTTCATGGTGGGGTCTCCCAAGGGCAGGAGCTTGCACTCAAAGTGCACAGGGTCATTCTCCGTGAGAGTCAGCAGGTCCTTGATCTGCGTCTTGAACTTGGGCGGGCGCTGCTGCGTCTTGTCGTACAGGTCCTCTGGTGGGGGGGCCTCACCCTCACGACGGATGTACTCCGCCACGGCCGACTCGTAGTCAAAGGCCTCTCTGGAATTGTAATTTGAGCTCGCTTTAATTTCAAGACTAATTGATTGGGTCACTTCTGTGACAGCAATTAGTGGAGCTTATTTAAATTTAAACCATTGCTGCATAATTTACATAAATATAAAACAAATCAGTTGGTCACCAATCAATAGTTAATGTTTTGTAGCCTAAACGTTTGGGGTTTTCTCCTATATCAAATTCAGCAGGTACAGTTTTCAAACTTTTCAAAAGAGCTGACAAAATGTGCACTTTCAACCATTCTTAACGACATCAAATACTTGTTATAATGACTAGTTTGTATTTGTTGTGACTAAAATCATGCAGTCTTTTGGGAGAGGAAGAAAGATAAAATTATTACAGGAGGTACAACAAATGGCTCAGATTTAAGTTAAGGTTTACTCTGACTATCTCAACAAGTGTGAACTAACTTTCCATCATCATAATCAACACCCAACATTGAGCTTTATACATTATTGCACACTCCTTTAAAGAATTATTTTCCTTTATTCCAGTAATTTGAACCATTTGGTTCATCTTATGCTTGTTATCTTAAACCCCAAAATAAAGATCACCATAAATTTGATACTGCCCCTGAACAATTACTAATTACCTTTGAATTGGAAAAAAGATGCTAATTTAAAATTCATGAAAACAATCATCCAGACGAACTATGCAATGGTGCGCTAAAGAGTAGTAAAGTGGTAAACTGGAATCAGAGCACAATAATACATTTGTACATACACAGAATAAAATGCATCCAGACGAACTATGCAATAGTGCGCTAAAGAGTAGTAAAGAGGTAAACTGGAATCAGAGCACAATAATACATTTGTACATACACAGAATAAAATGCAGCAAAATCAAGATCGAAAAGGTGAAATATACATTAGCAAATAGTGCAAATAAATGAACTGCTACAAATAACAGCAAGTATATATCTGGCTGCCGTAAGCAAACTGAAATGCATATTCATGGTCATTTTTGTCAGTGTGCGCGAAAAAGAAAAAACTATCAAGCATCTGAAAAAATGAAAGTTGTCAGACAATGCATAATCATATAAAAAAAAAGAGTAAAATTCTACCAAGCATCATTGAAAACAATTAAATGCCTAAAAAAAATGCAAAGTAAATAATGGAGCCATTGCTGCAGATGACACTCTCAGCACTGTCAAATGAAGAAAATCACAAGCACTGCAAATCAACACATTGGGCAAAATTAAAATTGTTGGGGAAAAGGCAAAAGAAAAAGAAAACAATAAAAAAAAGATATACGTGACATGCAGAAATGAAATATATCAGTTTAGAAAGAAAAGAAGATGTACAGGCAATGTCTTAAGGATATTTACCTTGAAATCGTTGAAAGTTAAAAGGGGGGAGAAAGATTGAGGGGGGGGGGGGGGGGGGGGAGACAATCATTGAGAAGAAAATATCAGAAAGAAAAAAATAGGTTTAATTTAGTGTTACATTTTGTGATATAAAACAAAAGAAAAAGGGCAGGGAGGATGGGGAGGGATTTTTTAAAAAAAGAGAAAATTATGTGCAGAAGTACTTTTTTATATGAACTGGGGGGGGGGGGGGGGGGGGGGGGTTATAATAGTTATAAGTCAAAATTTGTGTCTCCTCTGTCAAGTGGCTCACACAATTTTTTTGAAAATTCTGTAATGTTTTGAATGTCTTATTTTTCTTATCTACTCTTTATACCAGTCTTGTTTCACCCACTTTCTCACCTATTCACCCACATTTTTTCCCCCTGTGTTTTTAGGGATTTTTTCCTTAAAGACACATGCACTGACCTGAAGAATTTTCTTTCTAAAAATGCATAGAGATCACTGAGAAATCATTCCGCATAAACCGTACCATGCTGTTTCATTTCGTTACCCACTGTGGGTACAAATCGAGCGTCAAAGGTGCTAATTTTTACCTGGATTTGTTTTGGCCAGGTGTGACTCAAATATAAATTCCCCAAATTCAAAATGAAACAGCACTTTGAAGAGCAGTCTTGTTTTGAATTTGGGGGAATTTATATGTGGGTCATACCTCACCAGAGAAAATCAAGGGACTTCATTTTGCAGGGTCAGTGTGTCTTTAAGATTTTTACTTTCCTGTTTTAAATGTTCTGTACAAAATTGATTCTCCCAAAGAGTTGTTGCTGAGAAAAAGAAAGGTGTTAACTTTAAGTAGAAAGTTTTGCTGTTCAGAAAAGAAAGCACAGAAGCGTAATGCCAATCACAAAATATTTCTTAAAGTATTTCTTCTTCAATCAAGCTTGTTGCCCGACTGACAACAATTTTTGTTGAAGATCTAAAATGACACAGTAAATTATGCCATTTATCATCATTGCTTCAGAAGATTTAGAAAGACACAATTCTGACAGAGGAGACACTGCATGCAGAGTGCATAGTGTGTAAGGCAGTTAAGGTGGTCAAGGCACTCTGTCCAACCTGCCGGTGGCGTCTGCTAACTGGATGGCCAGTTTGGTTATAACTGTGGCCGGCACTGGAGTTCGCTCTGGCCTGAAGAGAACACACATGATTCATGTCACACTAAATCACTACTTCTAGTAATTAAACTGCCCAGAGATTAAGACATGATGTCACATTATTTGGGTTAGTCCCACACCAGGATAAAAGCACTCAGACCAGAACAACCGTATATACCACAACAAATTCCAGAACAGAACAACCCATGAACTGCCAGGAAAATCTATCTGCAGTACTGGATCGTAGTCCAAGCTTGTTAGATTACTGAAGCACTTTGACTGCTTCATGTGTTGCCCATGTTCGAGCATCAAAGTCTAGATCTCCTGTTGAAACCATCTGCAAGGAATTGATTAGTTGATAAATTTGTTTGTGATGCTGTGAACCCCGTGAATCCTCGTATGACAAGCCATCTGCAAAGAATAGTCTACTTGATCCAAACCAATGTCAAGAGACAGTTGATGACTTACATTGCTGTAAAAAGAGGACGGATAAAAAGAAAAAACATTCTGCTATAAAACAAGATAAGAACAAAATCACTGCGCCCTTTATAAGACTCCGTCTGAATACTGTCCCTGAAAAGCAATATACATAATTACAACTATTTTGCATCACTCAGACGCACAAGCTAATGCAAATCGAGCTTACCAAAAAAATCTTACTGCATTAAGCTAAACTCTCCTACACACCTAATCTATCGAATCTCCTTTTAATAAGCATCAGTACAAATTCCACAGCAACACACAATCACAGGGAAAGGGTGGAATGCTGTGGACTGTCCAAACAAACAAGACAAGCTGGTCACTGGGTTGAGGGATAGGGGAGCCAAAGGGAACGAGTGCTGTATCTGGCTGAGAAACGAAGGTACGGCTCAGCAAGGGAGAGGACAGTCGGAACAGGGATAGGAAGGGGGCTGGGGGCAGCAAACTTGCAGATATCACTTCATGAAAGTTTCAGGAAAACAGCCATGTTTTAAAAAAAAAGAAGCTTTCTCTTGGTTTGAGGGTGTCAGCTCAGAGTCAATCACACGGATGTGAAGAGACCATATGCCATGGGCCATACATGTGGAATGATAAAAGGAAATTAATGAACAATGTCTCTCTAGAATGATCATTACAGAGGATGATTGGAAGCTAGGAACTGACAATAATGACAATTAGGGCCTGCTATATCAACACAATAATATGTTGAGCAGTGATGCCAATTTTGATGATGCCAAGACATGTTGTTAATAGATCAGGACAATGACTTGTCATAAACCGTGAAAGAGACCATGAAGAAAAAACAACAACTGGGTACCAGGAAAAACCTTGCAGAATATCACAGAAGATGATGAACGATAATGATATGATCAAGGTTGATGATCATCAAAATTCTGACTGTGTATGAAAGTTGACGAGTCAAAACAATCATGTCACAGCATCAGGGAAGACACCAACACACAGCAGATGATGATAAATGACAGTATTTCACAGCAGATGATGATAAATGAAAGGGATCTCGGTTGCAGATAAAATATAACACACGAGCAGGGAAGTCATCCATCAAAGCTTCTCCCAAACTTCAGGAAAAGCTCACGACTCAGCAGGAATCGGTCAGCATGCCTTTGGGCGACACTGGGGAACTTGAGCAAGCAGTCAACGCAGGAAAATGGGCACTGCAGCAAAATGGGCGTCAGAGAAAATGGGTGTCGCAGGAAAATGGGCAGTTCAGGAAAATAGGCGGCACACGCAGGAGAACCAACCTCCGCTCCAGACTATCGACCACTAGGGGCACATCAATCTTCTCGGGCCACCAGGGCCTGGGCTCCTGCCTCAACACGATGGGCACCTTGGGCTCTGGGGAAGGTGGCTTACGCGCACGAACCCTGGGAGCCTTGGGTTTGGGGGCTGGGGGAGGAGGGGGGGCTGGAGCTGGCGCCCTGAAAGGAACGTATATACATGTATTGCGATGTCTCATTCCTAAAGCAAAAAGCAAACAGGAACATAATCAAACTTCAATCTATAATGAAATAATAATTTAAAAAAGTCATTAAAAAAAAAAAGTTGTATATCCACTGAAAAACAACTGAAGCATGGTTAGAATCACCATATATATATATATATATATATATATACATAACATTCACATTCTTCAAGGCAATAGACAGTGTTACTTTCTTGACACAGTCATAACCGGCATTTATTTATATTTTTTTAAAGAAAGAAAGAAAAAAAAGGTTTCCAGCACCATCAATCAATTTCTTAGATTTATCTATGCAGTAGGCAGATAACATTTTAACATGAAAATAATCATAATTTTCATCAAAGCATACAAAGGACTTTCTTCCTTTCACATCAGATTAGCACATATAAATGAGAAATAAGAACACATAATAGTTTCCCAAGACATCAAAGATTTGTTTATATTATGTTAACCAAAGTATGATAAATAAACAAAAAGTAGAGTGGAAAGATATGAGAGGTACGATATAACCTAAAGACAAGACAATAAATGTTATTTATTATGAACATTTCTATAGCGCTTATTCATCAAAGCTCTAAGCGCTTATTTTATCATTGATTCATTAACAACATATTCAAAATATCATATTTAACCATTAAAGAAAGCATGCAACACATTTCATTATGACAGCCAACCTGTACCTTTTATTTCATGTAATCATGAATTAGCAGGGGTAGAGTAAAACAGTATCTTAAAAAACGTTACACTGTTGCTTTATTTGCAGCCAGTAGCTACACCAATTGAACTTGAAGCCACAAATATAATAATCAAGAATTTGTTGATCTTTAAATATTTGCTCAAAAGGTACAAAATGTACAATAATGGGCAAAGCATGCACACACACACACACACACACACACACACACACACACACACTTACACAAATGTGCGTGTGCACAAACACACACATAGACACACACTTAAACAGAGGCTATCAACACAGTAGTGCAGGCTAAAAATGCAGATGTATTAAGTGCAGAGAACAACCCGTATCACATTATAGTGTAGAGTGGCACAGTGGTAACACATTCGCCTTGTGTCAAGTAAACCCGAGTTCGAACCTGGGTACAGGGGATTTTCCCTCTCACTTTGCGTTAGGCCTTACGATCTGAACGTGGAGTCTTTCGGAGACGATAAACCGAGGTCCTGTGTGCCCATGCACTTAACACACGTTAATCCCAGTGGCAACGAAAAAGTTGTAATTTGGTCAACATTTACACACACACACACCCCTTCCTTCCTCATCAGTCACACAAAAAATCGCATGCAGAAAAAAAAAAAAAGTGGGTGGCGCGCCTCTGGCTGTTACGCACTCTCCAAGTAGGAGCAGCCCGAATTTCACAGAGACGCCTCTGTGACTATAAAGTACCTAATACCTAAATACCTTCTATGACCTACACTTTTACCATTCACACATTAAAATAATAGATGTTGAGCAAACTGCTTGTAACTATTCCCTCTTCAAAAAAAGATTTCCTACAAAACAAAAACATGTTACAGTGGTACCCCTCTAATAAGACCTTGAAAGTGCGGTGAAAAAAAAGTCTTATCTGAGGGGTGGTCTTATTAGAGGACCAAGCATCTTTTCCGAGTCGCCATATCGATCACTGACTTGAAGAAGAACAGAGAGTAGCGGGCCCTTCTACAAGTCGCATGAGTACACGGGGCGTAACTCTCCAAGCAGAAGTTAGGGGGCGCGCTAAATCCAATGGAAATTGGAATGGAAAATGGAAATGGAAAAGTTGAAAAGCAGCTCCTTTCCGCTATCAGACTGATAAATCGGCGTTAGTGTGTGCACTACAACTCTCGCTGAATGCAAACAACTCACAAAATCCGATAAATGAAAGCAGCTGGCACATTAGCGTTTGCCGTGATTTCGTATCTGCGGTGTATGTGGCGCCATTTTGTCAGCTGAGTTGTATGCGCGGTAAAAGTTCTGTGTGTGCAAACTGTGACTAAAAATGAACTGCCACAGCGTTACTTTGTCATGTTTTGCGTTGTGTTGTGTCGTTGTGCATAATCCAGTATTTAGTAGGTCTGTTATGGCGAAGATTAGGTCTGTACTGTTATGTGTAGTTTGTGTGTGAGTGAAACATGGGCCATCGAAGTTGCCATCGGACCCGTTGCCACGACTTTCAATCATGAGTTCGTCTGCTATTCATTGAGAGATCGATTTGCACGAACTTGACTGCAAAAAGATAAGATTGTGGTCGCATCTCAACCCCTGAAATCGGGTCGTAAGTCGGAACTCAGGAAAAGTCATATTTGCGGCATAGGATATATAGTGGAATGTGTTCGGGAAAAAAATAATCAGTCGTATGTAAGGAGAAGTCGCATTTGCGAGCGTCTTATTAGAGGGGTACCACTGTATACACATTCTGTCTGCATTTTTCACACAAACTCAAAGGAAGGCATAAGCAGGCACAAAACAAGCAGAGCCATGCAACAATTAATCACGCTTCAAACATTGGGCATTCCAAACTCAGCCCACCAAAACATTGTAGTGAGTAGTCCAACAGTTCAAGATTTACAGATTTGTGAAGATACAACTTCTAAGGTCATGTGAGCCCAGCTGCAGCGGATACAAATCAAGTACAGTTTGTTTGTTTGTGTGTTCTATATCTTTTAATATAGGGCGTAGATCCCCAGATTTTAGAGGCAGAACAGTCTGATAGTGATCTATCACCAGAAGGAAGGAAGGGAGGAATGAATGAAGGAAGACACTTTGAGGGATGATCCTAAAACAATTAAAACTAAAATTTGACCAGTGATCATTTCTATCATTTCTTTGTTTTTGTTCTTTAAATGCTTTTCACAAATCGCACATTTTTTTTTTTTTTACACCCTAGAATTACAGACAAATGCATCTTTAAAAAAAAGAAGCCATATTCAATCAATTAATCATGCAAAATGTTAGAGACTGAATTTTAAAAAAATATAAAAAATTGCTAAAGAAACAGTGTTCCAAACTGCTGACACGAATCACAGAGTGGTCCAGCACTTAAAATATGTCAGGCTGAGGTAACGCAGCAATGTGTCACAAGTTGTGGCAGTGGCCATGTGTGCATGCGTGCGTGCACATATCTGTCAAAGCTGACAAGCACAATGGGCATCGGTGCTAAATATTTTCTTTTAATCAATGAAACACACGGTGTTTGTTAGTCTGAAAATTCCCTATATAAAATGTAAAGTCCCCCACCACCACGCAATGTAAGTTGAATTCAAACTGAATCACAGCAATCCAATGGTCAAATGCAAAAAAATGAGCCAAGCTGCGGGTAAAGTGCCAAACTAAAATTTGTTTGCAACGTTTCAAATTAAAATTGGAACAAAAATGTGTTAAAATGGGGCAATGTGTCAAAAACTAGCCCCCAAAAGTGTCAAAATAGGGCAATGTTTTAAACATTGTAGCAAACATGTCAACTTGGCGCAATGTGTCAAATAAAACAGTAGCAGGAATGTATCACCTCCAGGCAATCGTGCTGAATGGTGGAAAACTATAGCAGCAGAATATCATGTGGCAGTGTGAAACAGAACAAAAATCATTGGGGCAATGTGTCAAGCTGTGGCACAGTGTCAATAATTGTGGCAAAGTGTCAAAAGCTGTGGCAAGGTGTCAATAAAGCAAAGACCCATGGCAAATCCCACTTCTCTTCACCTGACAGCAGGAGGAGGGGGAGGAGGAGGAGGAGGTGGAGGGGCCTTCACCTCAATTTCCACGTGTGTTGGTTTGGGTTTAGGAGGCTCCTCATGTCTAGCCACCCACAACAGTGTCAGAGTCAGTCAATGAAAAGATGGGCTCTAGTACCATAACTTTACTTCAAAATAGTGTCTGTCCAAAGTAGTAAGATAGGCTTTACCACTATACCACTACTCCGCAACATGTAAGCTCGCAGTCATTGATAAGATGGCTTTTGCAATTGTAACATTATTTCCGATCATTGATGCGAAAGTCAAGCATGAGAATACAACTCTTTTTCTATCAGGTCTATTTAATCCCAGGGTTTTTTCTCCCCCAAATAACAAATACCCCCTTTGGGTTTTTTGAGAGACATGCCTGACTTAACACACAAGATATCAATCAGGCAAGGAAGGATACTGGCAGTTCTAGCAATGAAAACATCTACAAACTAAAGTCATAATTTGTTTGTATTGTCCATCGTATAAAAGCACATGGAAAATTGACTTCCAGCGTATAAAACTCCCATTATTGTCAACATTACCATCCAGCAGCTTAAATTGTTTGTAAAATTGTCCTTGTCATGACAGACGAGCAAAAAGAGCAGATATCAACAGGGTTTGCATAATAATCTTTTATAATGATCTATCAGCCAGAAAAGAACGGTAGCAGGGTAACTACTTGATATCAACGTGATGCAGACTAACCACACTAGCCGGTTTCTCAGTACAAGGCATGGAACCACTACTCTCATTGTCCACATCCTACATCACCTAGCAACACACCCATTGACCCCTGACCTTTCCCATTTGACCAGGGTCAAGGATGCTGAGCCTGTCTCTGAGGCATAGCGGATCATGTGGAAGGGGGGTTCTGCTTCCATGTCCATACCAGCGCTGAGGAAGCCAGTTATACACTCATTTGTCTTTTAATCATCTTTCTTATCAAGCCAGAGCTTTTCTTATCATCTTACTTCTTTTCTTTTATTATATTTATGTTAGCTTTCAAATTATTTAACACTTTATTTTTAAAAAAATACATGAGGATATATAGCCTTCCATAATATTAATAATGTGGTTTTTTTAAAATCCCTTTTCCCACTCAAGTCTAATTCTTTTCCGTGCATTTTATATTTTATTCTATTAATTTTCACACTAATATGAATAAAACTTTCTTTAAAGTTCGATCATCTCATGGTCTGTATAACTATTTTGATCTTCTCTAGAGTATTCTTGCCAGTCTCTAACTTTGCCTTCAGCTGATATCTTGCAGAAGAGGTGTTTCAATCATCAAACAAATATGTTCAATTCAATCTTGCAGACAAATCAATATTCTAAATCAATTAAGAATCCTTTAGACAGATTCGTTTAATTGAAGAACCAGTAGCACACAGATTGTACAATTATCAAAGTAAAAAGAAGAAACTTAAACAGAAATGAGCATCCTGAAAATAAATAACAACTCAAGTTTGAACCCAACTGAACCTGTCACCAAGAAATATAAAAGAAAAGTATAAAAAAAGATCAACAAAAGTTTTTCCTTAAACAATTAAAAAACAACAGTGAATTAATAATGGCAAAGCTAAAAACAAAATAGACATGTTAGTAAGGGGGCAATAACAAATAACATCGTGAAATAGAATAATAAGAAATGAAAGTCAGTGGGGGTCAAAATGTTCATAGGAAAAAGTACCTGGGTGGAGTTGGTTTGGGGGCCACCACAGGCGGTGCTTTGACTTGTGCTGTCGGTTTGGGGGCTACAACAGGAGCCTGGGCAGGTTTCCTAATCATGGGGTTACACAAACAGTTCAGTTCCATAAACCCTCCACATTCATTAGGTTCTTTAATCGAACCTACCTTTTCTGCCTCATATAAAGCAATAACAATCCACACAAAAATTAGCATAATTCTCACAGTCACATATGTCAACATGCAAGATTACAATATGCCATTTTGGATTAAGTGTCAAGAGTTAACAGTTTAGAAGCTTAGACACATTGTTTTGATACAGTTTTGGTTAAATTGATGGCAAGATTTCTGACAGTTTTAGCACAATGTTATGACCATCAATGTGATAAAATTACAAACAGAACAAGTTAGATTTACGCTTAACCAGAAAAAAGAGTACACATCTAAGTTTAGAGACATCTTTTCTGTGTTTTTCTAGTGATTCCATGTTCAGGACGAAGCAGAATTAAGCACCATGAAATATCCAAACACAATGATGAAAGCATAAATATATAGAAATAGTGAGCTGTTACAAATTAATACAGTCTTGAGTGTATATGTGACAACATCAACGACAGAAAAGCCACGCAATTTATAAGGTTACACAATGTACACAAATCCATCACATCACAACACATGAATACATGGTTATATATTGCACAGAGATAGACTGACAATTGTTATACTGTGCATACAGATCATCTATAAACTGTGCATGGAGATAATCTGATAGCACACCAACACAAAGAGGAATAGGACGATACAAGAAGAGCGAAACATGGACACATATACAAAGACGAGTGGTGCACACAAACAGCAGTATGATTAGAGCACTGACCGTTTCTCAGGAGCCATAGGTTCTTCTGATACTGGGGCTCTCTCCACAGGCAGTTTCCTGTGGGCAAAAGAAATACAACTCTGACAGTCTGCTTTCATAAAGTTACATGTATTATATCTACTCCAACTGTTGAACCAAAAAAGGATGGGGGAACACAAGAGCATGCTTACTATTGGCCACTGCAACAATCATGTTTTGCTAGAGTGAATGCCCTTGGTAGATGCTTGAGTACTGACCAAACAAGGGAATAATTCTCACCAATAACCCTATTTGAGGCCACTAAATGCTGCCTTTTGCAAGAATGAATGCCCTTTTCAGTACCAACCAACAAGGGCTTCACTCTCACTGTCAAGGGTGTTAATAACCCTAGTTGCAATGGCCAATAGGATCAAGGTTGCCAGGAAGGTTGTCAATTTCACTTGACTCCGCTCTTCATATTCGTTTGTCTCCCATTTTATTTTAACCAGAAGTTCCTCAGTTGTCTGGAGATTTTTTTTTTTTTCGACATTTCTTTGGAAGTTTCTCTAAAGGTCATTTGATAATAAAGAAATCAGTGAATGAAATTTAACTAAAAAGGAAGAGGTCCACTATAATTTCATTTTGCCCAAGTTTAAATCACCTCTTTCTCTTTAAAAACTATTTCTAAGACACACAAAAAAGCGGTGGTTTAAAACTGTAACAAAAACTAGTTCAGAGTAATGCGTACAAATCTCAATAATATACAACAATCATGAAACACAAAAATAAACAAAAGGAGTGAAACTACAAAGTAATAATAACATCATTTACATTACAAACCTTCCAAAATTCACATCATACAAATTTCAATCAATGGTTTTAAAACATTTTGATCTAAAATAAACAGCATGAATCATGGATATACACATACTTGTTACTATCTGTTCTATAAATAATACTTTATGAAAATAGTAGCTGAAATATGGTGACAAAAGTAGTAATACATAAACATTACACAATCTCAAACAAGATCAATGTACATTTAGTCAGTTGAATCTGTGAAGAATTTTAAAAACTGACATTTTCAATTTGCTATATTCCATCTTTCTTTATTGGTATTGGTATATAGTCACAGAGACACACATCTTTTGCCTTGGCTTAAGGCTGGGTCAGACCAATTGACATAGGCTAGAACACCAAGGCTACATCAAAATGCTGTTATGCTCTTTATAGTTATGCGGGGATTGTTTTAGCCATGACAAGCTCCTAGCATAAGAGTCAGTCTTCAAAATCCCCTGAAGTCGGAGCATGGCTGCCCACATGGTGGGGTAATCAAAAACGGTCACACACGTAATGTTCTCATCCATAGCTGGTGCATTTGTACCATAGTGTCCAAGTGCTTTGGCTGTTGGGAGGATCCCTGGAGTCTTTTAGCCAGGGCACGACAACAACAACAACAACAGAGACACATCTCTCTGAAATTCAGGTTGTTCCCACTTGGAGAGTGGACCACCACTTTTCGTTGTTTTTTTGCACGCGTTTTTTGTGTGATTGATGGGGAAGGGGAGGGGTAAATTTTGATTAAATTACAACTTTTTCGCAGCCACTGTGTTCTTTAACGTGCGTGAAGTCCATGAGCACAGGGGACATCAGTTTTCGTCGTCTCATCCGAAAGAATTAGCGTTCAGACGCTAAGGTCTAGTGGAAAGTGAGCAGAAAAACTCTGCTGCGGCCAGGAACGATCCTGAGTTTGTTGCTTATGAAGCGAATGCGTTACCTATGAGCCACTCTACCAAAAACAAATATTCATATACCATTGACAAATATCAATACTTTTTGAAATATTATGGTTTCAACATTCTCATAATAAAAAAGGTGATCAAACAGGCTCACAAAGACCAATCACAATTTATGGTTAACAACAACAATTATAACAGAAATCCACATACTTGTTTGATCTTAATTTTGTTACAAAAATCATGCCAGTTCTGTATTGCTGTTATGCTTGCGGCAAAAAGGGAAAGAAAAAAGCAATCCCTTAGCTTATTAATTATTCATGATAACAGAAATCCACATACCTGTTTGATCTTAATTTTGTTACAGAAACCATGCCAGTTCTGTATTGCTGTTAAGCTTGCAGCAAAAAGAGAAAGAAAAAAGCAATCCCATAGCTTATGAATTATTCAAACAAAGAAAAAAAATCATGCTTTTACAAACAAAAAACAAAAGTTCTGTTTCATAATTAAATACACAACAAAATCAATGGCAATCAATGGTAAGAACAAAGAGTCTGAAGAATTGTTGCTTTGTGAGAACAAGAAATTAAAGTCAGCTTTGCCGTCTTAGCTTTCTATTAACCCTTTCACCACCAGCCATATTTCAGCCAAAAATGTCCATTAAATTTACACTGGTTAAGTCAATATTATACATCGAACAAGTAACCGCTACAGCTATCTGTATTAATTTTAAAAATCGGGACTTTACTGGTTTCGTACTGCCTCCGGGCATTGCCTCCAGTATTGTTCCCACCATATTTGTATTTACAAATGTCCCATATGTGTCTGATTCAGACCAAGAGGAAGTAAAACTCCATTTTCTCTCAATATTATACATCTTGATTATTAAAAAACCTTCGGGACTTTCCTGGGATTGCAGTACCTCCAGGATCGTCCCATTATCTTTATAGTTATCAATGTCCCATATGTGCCTGTTCCAGGCCGGAGGACGTTAAACGAACTTTCAGCATCATCCTGGGTAGAGAACAAAATCCATCTGCAGTATTGGGCATTCTTCTGTAATATATATAAAATAAGGTCTATCCTTACTTCCCCAAACTAAGACAATAGGGTCTTTAGATAGTAGATCCCAATTTGGTGCCTTTTAATGACATAGCTGTTAATTCACTGTGGTGCTAAAATGCGACTTTGGCGGTAAAAGGGTTAAGCTAATATGCTTTGTTCTGCACAAGCAATCCATGAACAAGCTTAGTCTAGTGCTAAAAACATCAACCATGCCATTGCCTACCCAAAAATGCAGCCCCATCCCCTATCCCTCCCTGCCCTCGACAAAAATACAAAATGTTTCTAGCATTCTAACTTCAGGTAGCCACAATAAAAAGTCAGGCAATCACATTTAACAAAACACAGATGCACAATTAACTGATTAGTTCTTACTAAGCCAAGCACAAATTGAACTTTATGTTCTCTGATCTCAAAACATACATGGTTAATTTGCCAGGATCAACTAGGAATGTCTTATCTTGCCAAAATGGTCAGTTCACAAGAATTAATTTATGGGAGGGTCATGCTCAGCGGTGAATGTCTTGCCATGCCATTTTTGTTTGGTCTCAACTTTTATATCATGAATTAACTGGAATCAACTGATGGGTGTATGGGGATCCTCGCTTTTTGCATTGCAGTGAAGGTTCATGCCAAAATGGCCGACGAATCCTCTGGAATTGAAAGGAGTATCATGCACAGGTGAGAATATCTTTGCATGGGCATCATGCAACAGGTGTGAAGATCTTAGCATGCCACAGGGGTTACCTGGGCAGGTCCTCCTCATCCACCAGCTTCAGGTAGCCGCTCTCTGTATCAGAGGCGTAGCTGATCAGCTGCACTGGGCCCGTCTCCTGGATCTCATAGCTACAACCAGCACCACACCAAAGCCTTAGACATTTCAATACCTTTGCTTTCATGCTGGTTTTGCACATTCTATTACACTTTTCATTTCTTTGTCAACTTTGTTGATGAGGCAGAATGGCTTGCTAAAGAAAGCGATTGAAGAAGAATCACAAAAAGATAAGAAACAATTCAACTAATTCACAAAATTACAAGAACATAGTTCTTTTTGAGAGTAAATATAAAAGGCAATCTATTTCCACATTCCCATAAAATTAAGCTATTAAAAAACAGACAAAATAAAAGCGAACTGAAGATTCCACTTCCATTAGCTTTAACACCAAATGTACAAGCACAATCTAACATAAAAGATGTCAAGTGACAAAGGCAATACAAATACAATTAACAATATTCATAATACAGCGGGAAAACAATGATACTGAAGCAATGAATTCACAAAGTATTAACCTTGGAGATCTCTCCTTTCGTCTAAACACAACGGGTGCAGGAGCTGCCTTAGGCGGAGCCGGCTTAGGAGCCGAAACTGGAGCCACCTTAGCAGGAGCAGCGACAGGAGCAGGGGGAGGAGGTGGAGGTGGAGCTTTGGAGGGTTTGGAGACCTTGGCAGGGGGAGGGTAGAACTCCTCGGCTTTGTCAAACAACCGCTTGGCCTCAGACACTGAAGGTACTTTGTAGGGCTCCTCCATCATCTCCACCTCCAATGGCTGCTCCGGTGTGGGCGGTGGTGGTTTGGACACCGGTATAGCCGACACCGGTGGTACTCTCTCTTCTGGTCGAGGGGAAGGCCTGGTGAGGGCAGAGGGAGACAAGGATGATGACAATTTGCTGCATGGCTCTGATAGTCACGAAGGAGGGACGGGTCCATGCAAGACGAACACATGCAAGGTGAAGGGAGTGGTGGAGGGAAGAATGAACACCACAGTTGCTGAGAGTCATTTATTGCAAAGCCTTGAACAGCTCACAGCTTCGAATACTTTTTTGGTGAAATATCTCTTTGTACAAGAAATGATAGTTTGAATATAGAAGAAGAAAATATACTCCTTTGTCAACTATAGTCGGGCAAAGGACAATTATAACATATTTTAACCTGCTTTTTAATCAAAACCTGGTGTTACAATTTAAAGGAAGAATTTGGATCCTGTACCATCTTCAGTAAACTACAAAAGCTTCCCCTAAACCACAACATCATAGCTTGAAAATCTTTCACACAAGCTTTCAACACTCTTAACATGTCTTGGCATTTTGACTTTCTTTTTTTAAACAACAAAACCCAGACGGGAAAATGCTACATAAATCAGTTTCACCTATAAATATTTAAACATAAAGACTTTTAAGAACATCAGTACCACTTTTTCTCAATACCGATTTTGTATCTTAACATCAAGGAGAAGTCTTGCATAAAAAAAAAGATTACACAAAAACTTGCAAGTGGTGCTTCTAGGACTGGGGGGGGGGGGGCCATACAAAAACTCATCAAGCAGTGCAACATTAACACAAATCTGACAAAGTTTGAGTCAAAAGGGATAAACCAACACACTCCAGTGAAGTTGGAGACAGGTACAGGGAAAGAGAGACACACAAAATTATTGTATATTGACTGCTATAAAGAAAAAGTGCAAACATTTTAACCCTTTCACCGCCAAAGTCGCATTTAAGCACCACAATGATTTAACACATATGTCACTAAAAGGCATCAAATTAGGGTTTATTATCCAAAGACCCTATTGTCTTAGTTTTGGGAAGTAAGGATAGACCTTATTTTATGTATGTTACAGAAGAATCCTCAATACTGCAGATGGATTTTGTTCTCTACCCAGGTATATTTAATGGATATTTTTGGTTGAAATATGGTTGGCGGTGAAAGGGTTAAGAACTAAAACTTCACAGTACTCAAAATGTCGACTTAAATTCTTGCTTAACCCTTTCACCGCCATCCATTTTTCCATTAAACTTAGCTGGGTACAATCTTCAATATTAGGAATTCTGAACTGTGACATGTATAACACTAGGTCTATCCTCGACTCCCAAACATAAGAAATAGGGTCTTCAGATACTAGGCCCGGATTTGATGCCTTCTAGTGACATGGGTGCTAAACCATTGTGGTGCATAAATGCGACATTGGCGGCAAAAGGGTTAATTCCAAAACGTTTTTCTCCAATGACTCAGGGTTTTTGTTGGGTGTTGTTTTTTTTGGGGGGGGGTTATTTTTCTTTATAATTAAAAACAACAACAGAACACCAGTTCGGCTTTGTTTAATCTTCACATTTCTTCTGGAAGTCAATATACATGAATGGCAAAGCAAGCAGACAAACCTGACACTGTCTGATTCATCAAGGGACAAGTCCAGGGACATGAGTGAAGTCGGGGACAGAGACATGGAGGGCGTGGACAGAGTGGTGTCACACACACCAGAGCTCGGGACTAAAAGGTCAAGGCTGTGAAGGGAACCAACCACAGGTGCAAAAAAAGGGTGAAAACCGCACAACAGCAGGCCAGTGCAAAACACTCACACAAACACACTATTAGCATTGCCATTTCAAATCTGTCACTTTTTTTGTCTGAGGGAATTTCACATCACAGAACCACAAGGATTGAATGAAATTTCTTTGAACTTGATTTGTCCCACAATGCTTCATTGAAAGCATTTATGATAAAATATTCTCAGTCAATGTTGTATTTTCTATTCTGATATCCCTTCAAATATTTTGATAATTCTGTCGCTTTGTATTTTGAAATAATATACTTCATTGTGCAATCATCGTGTTTATTTTACTTTCTAATGATTCATTATTTGTTTGCCTTTAATGTTCTTGTTATAAATGTAAAGCGCACTGAGCTCATGTGAGAAAGAACGCTATATAAATTCCCATTATTATTATTATTATTCATCTAAATGCTTTTAAGACATCAAAATAACGCACATAATCAGTGAAGAAACTCTATATGAAATTCTTTATCTTTCCACAAAATGTTTCATCAAAGACATTTTAGAAACAAAGCTATCCAGAAAGAAAGAATGGTTATATAAAAAGATGTTAATTTGCCATGGCCATTTATTTACACATGCTGACTTTTTCTTCCAAATTCATTACCATGCATATAAAATTTATAATTTATCTTATAAGAGTGAGTTAGATAATATTGTAATTTAGGATTTATATCATGACTGGGTAATAGGATAAATCTTTAAGTGGTTCTGCTGGAGCTTTCACAATATTAAGTCTGCTCTGAAGGTGATTTTTATCATTGTGTGACAAGCAGCCATGCAGTATCCTTATTAACTCATCAATCATATGCATGCTCAAACACAAGAGTGGAAATAGGGAATAAGTTGTAACACAGGCAACAGGAAATGAAAACATTCCAAACAAAGAATAAGAAGTTTGAACAACTTCTCTTTCAAACGGGCCAAGAGACAAGACACGACCCATACCTAAGGATACTGACAAAGCAGATACAAGCTTTTTCTTTCTATTATATATTCTATCTTCTTTGCATTTAAAATCTAAGTGCTTCATAATTATCAAACTGCACAAATAGACTAGTGGGACAAAATTCACTGGCAGTCTATTCAGTCCTGCTCATCTGTTTCCCAATGTCATTTGGTATTCAGTTGTCAGCCAATCACTAAAGCGTTTTCTCATAACTGTTCGTTCGAGTCTATGCCCTTCATTCTACCCATTTTTGGTGGGGGTTTTCACAATCATATTTTGTCTCCACCAGCCCTCGTCCTGAAAAATACTCTTTTTTCATTCCATATTTAATGCAAAAAACTCTTTGGGGAAAATGCTACTTTGGTTGAAAAGAAGCAAGCAGAATCCTGTGTTTGTTACTTTGCCAAGCACAAACACAAACATTTCCACCAGTTCCTTATTAGCATGTCTGCCTCTGATACGAGCATTAGCACCAGTTCAGTGCATGTTGTCAGCGTCCAATTAGTACAGAATCATGTGGAGCAGATCTGTGGTGTAGAAAACCTACACTTGTCTTGTCTTTCCTGGACATTCCCCAATGCATTTTACAGTTGTTGTGACTATATTCAATATGATTCCGTCATTAATAGTCTTCACCATATTCTTCAATCTACACAGAAGAAAAAAAAGAAGAGTATTTTGGGGATGCATGCCATGCAAACTGTGTTGCTTTTAGGAGAACATAAGAAAGAAAGAAATGAAAGAGTATAATTCTTTAACTCATGAACATAAGAAATAAATAAACGAAAGAGTATAATTTTTCAACTCAGACAAACTACGAAAACAACATAAAAGTAATTTGAATGCCTTTAGTCAAACTATCAAAAGAGAAGTAGTATAGTTGTTTAGTGCACTGGAGCCAATGCCTTTAGTCAAACTAAAAAAGATTGGTAGTAGAGTTTTCTGTGCACTGGAGCCAATGCCTTTAGTCAAAATAAAAATGATCGGTAGTACAGTTTTCTGTGCACTGGAGCCAATGCCTTTAGTCAAACTAAACAAGATCAGTAGTACAGTTTTCTGTGCATTTGGGCACTATTCATATGCTCTACTCTATGTGCATAGTGAGGGGAGAGTGTGCCGACGGAGCACACAGACCTGAGGGGTTCAGTCTGAGCCTTGAGGCGCAACCTGCCCTGCTGGGACTCTGAGGCAAAGTTAATCTGCTGCACTGGGCCCTTTGTCTGTATGTCATAGAAACTGGGCCAGAGAGAGAGAGAGACAATGGATAAGGCACACAGGGAAATAGGGTAGGGGATCAACACAATATCAAAGCACACAACCACAAAACATGTTTAGGATTTTCCTTAATTACACAAAGGTATCATTGACATTAGCTTAATCTCTTTCAACTGTAAATTGCCCAAATGTTTGGGCAAACAATAGTGTGTGCATGAATTCATTCCTTGTGAATATGAATTCATTGATAGCCTTTTTTTTAACACTAAACAGAGATAAATAAAAACATTATATTTCCCCCTCTTAAAATGCCATTTAGAACTGTTTGTATATCAACAGCAAAAAAATAAATATTTCTTAATTGCATTTCTTCACTTACAAGAATTCTTTTAATTTGGCATCTGCTCTAACTTTCATCCTTTAAAGTTCGTATCATTATAGTTACATGCCTGGTTGTAGTCCAACATGTCCTTATCCTTTAATCAGATCAGTCACACCAGTTTTAAGTTAAGATGAAATAAAGACTCTAACAACAATTTCATTCTAAAATCAAAACCAAATCAAGATAAAAGACCCTAGTCATCATGCAATCAGATTTCTGTAGATAAAAAAAAAATCTTGTCACAAGATAAAATGTTCTTAGCTTCTCTGATCAGATGTTATTTAGACTCAAATAACATGATTATAAGATCAATAGACTTGACAAGGATATCAAAATGAAAGACATTATATCAAAATCAAGACCGTAGCTTCAGGAATGGATCAAGCAATTCACAAAGATCAAATTTTCTTCGCATCAAAATGAACATGCAGCCAAAGCATGCAGTCCAAAAAAAACCATGCGCAGACCTGCGTGCATCCTCCTCCTTAATGAGACGCAGCAGAGCGCTGTCTTTCTCTGTCACATAAGTGATCTGCTGCACCGGCCCTTCAGACTGGATCTCATAGTGACTGAACACACAACCCAACCCAAAACATCAGTCCAAGTGATTGATGGCACAAACAAAATCTAAAAGATCAACTTTCCAAAATACTGAAGGCACAACACCATCAATCATTTTGTGTGTGTGTGTGGGTGGTGACTTAATATATAACACAACCCATGAAGTTTTTGTTATGCGCAGTATTGATTAATGCATCAACTTTTTGTGATGACTCAATGCAGAATTCAAACCAAAGAACCAGTTTTCATAATGAACGAACACAAAATAGAATAAAATGAATTAATTCCATGTGCAGCATATGCTAATAACATTTATAAGTAAAAAAAAATTATAAGTTTCAATATCAACAGTAATAATACACAAAAGTCAAATCTCGCAAAGAATTTTAACTTCAATGTGGTCTACTCTGTGCTCAAACACAAAAGGTAATACGGTCAAACTAAACTGTCCATGGTGTGGCACCAATAAAGAATTCTCCTTCATATTCTTCATGATGCACAACTACAAACATAGGTCTTCCACAGACAACAAAGTAATGCAAACTCAGAAAGCATGAATTTCAACAGAATTGCCTTGGCATGAGGCTGTGTCAGACCAGTTGACATAAGCTAGAACACCAAGGCTACATCAAAATAAATCAATAACTAAAGTTACAGCAATGTTCCATATGGCCTTTGGCCGAGAGGACGTAAAACATTAATAATATATACATCAAAATGTTGTTATGTTCTGCATGGTTGCACAGGGATTATCTTAAGCCATGACAAGCTCCTAGCATAACATCATCAGTCTAAAATCCTCCGAAGTCGGAGTGTGGCTGCCCACGTGGCTGGGTAATCAAAAATGGTCACGCACGTAATGTTCTCATCCCTAGCTGGTGCATTTGTACAATAGTATTCAAGTGCTTCAGCTGTTGGGATGATCCCTGGAGTCTTTAAGCCAAGGTAAGACAACAACAGAAAATAAACAAATAAGAATAACATCCAAAAAGGTGGCAATGCAAAGTCTTGGTTACACACCAAACTAAAAATTATTAAAAAAACCAGTTGTAGAATTCACAAACGTTCACAGCAAAGTCCAGGTTGATCAGCAAAGTCAATCAATCAATGATAAGTAAAAAAGAAAGAAAAGCCATTATGATCCACTGATATATAAATTAGAACATGTCCCTGAAAACTTCAGTTAACATTAAATGCCATCCATGCCTTGGCTTAAGGCTGACACCAATTGACATAACCTACATCAAAATGTTGTTATGCTCTGCATAGTTATGTGGGGATTGTCTTTAGCCATGACAAGCGCCTAGCATAACATCATCAGTCTCCAAAATCCCCTGAAGACGGTGGGGTAATCAAAATCAGTCACACTACACGTAATGTTCTCTTCCCTAGAGGATGCATTTGTACCATAGTGTTCAAGTGCTTCGGCTGTTGGGATGATCCCTGGAGTCTTTTAGCCAGGGTATGTCAACAATAATAGCAAATCATGACATCCATCCAATCTAATTAATACCTATAAAAAAAAAGCTTATAAAATAAAACGGTGTGTCTATGTGTTCTATCAGTAACAATGACTATTAGCACAAAGAAACTTTAGGGGCAGGGGGAAAATATAGATGGCCTTCAGAGAAGAAGCCTCCCCCCTCCCCCCCCTTTTAATCACACATTTTTTGTACCTGAACTCCTCACTCCTCTACTGAGTTCTAGCATCACATAGGTCATGACTCTATATGACCCCACAGTCGCAACCATTTTTTGCAGGTGTCTTCCACATGGGGATACCGGGGGGTCTTTTGTAAAAATAGTTCCCCCACCTTCTGGAAGTTCTGTGCTTGTAACTTCCTCTAATCTGCCACTCTCTTTGACTTTGCCTTTTCCCTTTGCTTTCTATCATCTACTATCTTTCTAACTTATTGGCCCATTCTCCTGCCTTTAAAAAAAAAATTCTTCCAAATAATATTTCTCCTTTGAGCTCCTCCGAAATTGGAATGTGTTGGCTGTCCGCAGCAGGGAGGCCAGTGAAAATTGAGAACCGGACACATATGTACCTTATCCATTATGGCCATATGGCCTGGGAACGCAGAAGAAGAAGAAGAAGAAGTAAGGTGTCTTTTGCAAAGAAAAACCTTGCACCTTGAACACACTACCAATGCTCATTTCTCTCTCTCTCTCTCTTTGTGGTTGGTTTAACGTCTAGTTAGGCATAGCCTCTTATAGACAGTGTTCCTGAAGATTGGATCTTCTTGTATGCCCATTTTCAACAAACACAATGAAGTACTCACGGTGATTGCACTCTGGGCTCTTCTCTGGGAGGTGGGGCAGAGGGTGGGGGTGCTGCCTTTTTCTTGGGAACCACCACTTTTTTAACGGGTTCTTCAGCGGGCTGGAAGCGGGACAGGTCCGCTGTGGAAACAGAAATGACAAAAGTCAGCATGAGCATGAGAAACAAAACCACTAGTCAATATGGGCATTAACTCATTCAAGTTGTTCCGGACATATATGTCCGGAATTAATAGATAGCTGTCAATTTGATGCATTTGCTTCAAGGGAGGCAAATCTGTGTGCACACCATACCTTGGTCATTTCTAAACTCGCTTCATTCCCTTTGACCACAATTTTGCCTCTCACTTTGCTTTTGTAGTGGTTTGTTGTGGGGAAACCAATCGGTGTAGAGTTTTTCTATATAAAGTCTATATATTAAAAAGTCTGATCTACCACTTCCCTATGTCTAAACCTGAAGTAAAAACCTGTAATCTTTCATTTCTCCTTTTGTTTATGTATGTTTTGTTTGTGTGCATGGCTGTGAGGTTTTTTGTGAGTTTTTTGCGATGCGAATGAGTTAAAGTGACTCAAGTCAGTATGAGCACACAAATGATAAGCAAGAATGATCAGTATGGGCACACAAATGACGTAAGAACAAGAGACTAATCAGTATGGGCACACAAATGAACAAGAGACTAATCAGCATGGGCACACAAATGAAGTAAGAACAAGAGAGTAGTCAGCATGGGCACACAAATGAAGTAAGAACAAGAGAGTAGTCAGCATGGGCAAAAGAAAGAAGAAACAAATCACAAAAGGCACTTGCCTTGGCTTAAGGCTGTGTCACACCGATTGAACTAGGCTAGAACACCAAGGCTACATCAAAATGTTGTGCTATCTATACTTATGTAGGGATTGTCTATAGTCATGACAAGCTCCTAGCATAACATCATCAGTCTCCAAAATCCCCCGAAGACAGAGTGTGGCTGCCCACATGGTGAGGTAATCAAAAACGGTCACACACGTAATGTTCTCATCCGTAGCTGATGTACTTGTCCACAGTGCTCAAGTGCTTCCGCTGTTGGGATGATCCCTGTTGTCTTTTAGCCAGGGTACGTCAACAACAACAGAAAAGACGCGAACAAGAAACTAGTCAGTATGGGCACAAAAAATAAACAAATCGGAAAAGGCACAAACAACAAATAAAACAGTATGGGTTATAAAAAAGTCAGTAGGGGTACAAATTAGAGACCAATTCATAAGCGAGACAAGAGCTATCTGGCAAAGGATTGGGCTTCAACAAAAATTCAGCCTTACGTATTTGAACCAGGGAATTTGGGTGTACTTACAGCATAGTAAACCAGGCCAGGTTACAATAGCCCTGAAGTAAAACTGAAATACCCCAGGAATGAACAAACATAACAAAAAATGCTTAGTATTCTAGTCATGATGGAATGGATCAATAAAAACTTGAAAATAATCAACGTACGTTGCACCACCAGCTTGGAGCGTGTGGATGCAGTGCCGGCCACATTGACCGCAGAACACTGGAACCAGGCCGAGTCACCCAGGGAGGCATTGGTCACTCTCAGGGTTGACCGCCCACCTATTGTTTCCACCCTGCACACACACACAATATACATATCTGTAAAAAGGATGTCTTTGATACCATGTGAACTGCATGGTCATAAACATTTCAATAAAAACTAGAACACCAATGCTGTTGACTGTGACAAAAGAAGTACTTAAGAAAAGTGTCCATTATACATTAATTTGGTCAATAATTTATCATTAAAGGTTTACAAAATAAATGACTAGTTTGAATAGTATTCCTTGTTGGGCACAATCATCTTGGAGTCTTTCTACCAGCGCATCATGAGCATAGACTCCCCCTCAGTAATGCATTGCAGTGTATAGAATTGAATTGCTTTGGATTGTGCTATATTAGCAAGATACTGACTGGTACTCCTTTGGGGCACGATCACCCTGTTATTCTTCTGCCAGCTCATCATGGGCACAGACACACCCTCAGTAATGTAATGTGCTGTATTATATTGTATTGTTCTTTATTGACAATATACTGACTGGTATTCCTTGTTGGGCACGATCATCTTGTTGTCCTTCTGCCAGCTCATCATGGGCACAGGCACACCCTCGGCGCTGCAGGTCAGGGAAACAGACTGGCCCTCCACGATCGTGTAGTTCTTCATCCGCTCAACAAACCGCGGAGGCAACATCTGCTGACGCTCTGGAAACCACACAATTCCCATAGTGGTCAATAACCTGTCTGTTAGGTAAAATTATCTATTTCATCACACAATTCACACAGTGTTCAATAACTTGTCTAGTAGGTAAACTTTCATCAGTAGTACTAGTGCTACAATACTAATATGACATAACTTATTTGTCCATAAATGCTTGTTGATGGGTTGATGGATAGTACAAAGTACAAAGAAACTTGAGGATAGTACAAAGAAACTTGAGGGAGAGCTAGACATGTAGAGTCTTCAGAGAAGAAACCGCCCCTTAAACATTTGGCATACTATGATAAATTAACTCATAAACCAGTGGAGCTGAGTAACTGTTAGAGACGTGTGTGGTGACCAGAACTTTTGCCTCAGTTTAGCTTTCTACTCATACCTAGCTTTACCTCAAAAGCATGATTCATGCTGCAGGGCATTATATAAAAATACACAACTACTAGAATATGGATCCAAATGCCAAAATACAGGCTTTACACAAGCACAGACACCTATTACTTACCTAGAATGGTAAGAGTGACGGAGAAAGTGTCTTCTCCTGCCTTGTTGCGGGCAATGCAGGTATAGACCCCTGTGTCCTGCCGATGGGCCGACATGATCAGCAGGGAATGGATGCCGTCTTCGTTCACCACAATCTGTGACACACAACAACAACGCTTCATGTCAGAAACTAAGATGTTGGCAATACAGGTGTTTTCCTCTTTGATTAGCCAATTGATAACATGACGAGTAACAGGTGAATGCCATTTTCATTCACATCAATTTTTAACATGATCAGATCACTTACAACAATACTTTAAATTACAGTCGAATCACAAACCTGGGGGTATATTATACATTTCTGTATCTTCGCAATGTGCCTTTTTTTTTTACAAGGATACACTTTTAAACAATGAAAAATCAAGGTGAACACAAAAACATTATTTCTTTTAATTTTCCACAGTTAAATGATTTTTTTCATTCATCATTTTCTTACAGTTATAAAACATCTAGGTTTATGACTTAGTCCATCGTGTTGTCACATTCAATGTTCCACTCAAACTAAGTAAAGGTGAATATATTACTATATTCTGTCCCATTTTCACACTTTTTCCTTTTCAGACTGCTATGGTCTCCTACCTTGTGGTTGTCGTCGTTGAAGACTTGCACCTCGTTGCGATACCAGAAGAACTCTGGGATAGGTCGGCCGCTGACGATGCAGTCCAGGCGCACAGGGTTGCCTTCCCTTACTTCCAGATCTGCAGGGATCTTCTTGAACTGGGGCGGGGTGTTGGTCTCAAAGATGCCTCCAGGTTCCTCTGGGCCTCGCTCACGGGAAGAGTCTCTGTTGTAGGAATAACAGTCATGGAGAAACTCACTGGTAACTGGCTTTCCTTCAACAATTTTCAATGCCATTTATTTAAGATTTCATTCTTGGTTCTTCAGGGTCAAAATGTCAAGAACAGTTCTGACTGAAAGTTCAACAGCCATGCAGGAGTTTACTTACTTGGTTTTCCTCCAATTGGTTCTGTATATTTTTTAATACGATCAGGGCTCCCAATTGTCCCGCAAAACAAGGGGTCCCAAGGACTTCTTCACTTACAGAATAGAGGGTCCTAGAGGCGGGATAGAGGGTCCCAGTGGCATAGCGAATGCTAAAAAGAATGTTTCTAGTGCATCCCTGGGACCCCCTGTGCATTCTTTTAGAGGGTCCTTTAGAATTTTAGTGCTTCATAGACCCCCAAATGGGGGTCCCTAGGAGCCCTGATGATTGAGGCCCACACTCATGCCCCACGCTTATGCACACAATCCTTTTTATAATGTTAATGGTTGTTATGCTACAATACATAGCTTTTTGTCCTACAATACTATTCCATTCAGTTTATTATTTGTTATTGTAATAGCGGATTTCACATGCCATGTCTGATCTTTACTGCATGCAGCTTTCTAAGCTATTTACAATCAATACAGCAGTTTTACACATACTTCCTATTTATTATCATTATGGAAGCTTTACATGCCATTTATCTTCATTACAGCAGCTTTCTATGCCATTTATTGCCATTTAAGTACAGTATTTTAAGGAATATAAGGCGATAAGTTTTCCCCAGACCGAGTCCCCTGCGCCTTATAATGTGACTGATAACATAGTAAGAAACTATAATAACAAAATCTGAATTTTGTGTAAAATTTGGGGGGTGCGCCTTATAATCAGGTGCGCCTTATAGTCCGTAAAATATGGTAGATTTACACACAACTGATTTTTGCATTTCCTGAACTCGAAGCAAAAACAATAATTGAACAGTTCTGTACAGAGTCCAGTTTCACCATGACTAAATCCACATCACAATAAGATGTCTCCCCGTGGGGATACCGGGGATCTTTCGTACAAATAGTTCACCCACCTTCTGGAAGTTCTGTGCTTGTAACTTCCTCTAATCTGCCACTCTCTTTGACTCTGCCTTTTCCCTTTGCTTTCTATCATCTACTATCTTTCTGACTTCCTGCCCTTTTTCTCTCCAAAAAAATCTTCCAAATAACTTTTTCTCCTTTGAGCTCCCCCGAAATCGGAATGTGTCGGCAGTACGCAGCGGGGAGACCAGTGAAAACTGAAAACCGGACACAAACGTACCTTACCCATTATGGCCTGGGAACACAGAAGAAGAATAAGAAGAAGAAGATGAAAACCCGACCAACCTTCCTAGAATTCTGTCCAGTGTCTCCGGGGCCACAAAGGAGGTGGCATCAATGGTCCCCACGTGGTCGATGTACAGCTGACTGGAGCAGGTGGTTTTGCCCATAGAGTTGACCGCTAGCATGGTGTAGTGACCAGCGTCCTCGGGCAGGGCCATGCGGATACGTAGCGTGCAGTACCCGTCCTGGTCGTATTTGATCTCATAGCGGCTTGACCGCTTGACGCGCTTGCCGTCCTTGTACCAGGCAATCTGAGAGAGAGAGGCAGGAGAGACGGCATTAATAATAATAATAATAATAATAATAGTACATTTATATAGCGCTTTACCTCAAATGAGCCCAAAGCGCTTTACAATCAATTACTCATCAACAAGTAGATAACAAAAATAGTATTTAAGAATGACACAAACCAGCAACAACGCAAATACAAAGCAACTCTCTCTCTCTCTCTCTCTCACACACACACATTTATCGACATCGACTCATTATTCATCTTTCATTCAGTAAGCCGTAGCAACTGAGTTGCACGGACTGACCACATACACCAACACACATACACAAACGTTAGAGGATACACATACAAATACACTCACACACAACGTATTGACAATCATCCCATTTTACTCCCCCAGTGGGGATACTGGGGGGGGGGGGGGTGTCTTTTGTACAAATAGTTCCCCCACCTTCTGGAAGTTCTGTGCTTGTAACTTCTTATAATCTGTCACTCTCTTTGACTCTGTCTTTTCCTTTTGCTTACTGTCACCTGCTATTTATCTATTTTACTAGTCCATTCTCCTGCCTTTTTTGTATAAATTCTTACAAAGATTTCTTCAGCCGAAGCCGGACATGCTGGGCGTATTTCTTAGTTAGGCGCATGACGCATCTACGCTCATATGACAGGAAATTGTCAGCGAACGAAGAAGAAGAAGAAGATCCCATTTTACTGAACAAGTATTCCATGTTGAATGTTGACAAATGTTTTGAACAAGCATGCACAGAGATACACATATCTTCACACACTCTTTTAAATTGGTAATTCTGGTTTTGTTTTACCTCCTTTCGACATAATTCTGAAATAAATATCTTATGATGTCTTCTTTTTCTTCTCGTTAGGCAGCCAACTTCAGTATATTGAAGATTCTGCTGCATTGAAGAAGCGCTTTCACTAACAACTAACAGCAGCAGCAACAGCAGACATCAGCACATATTGCACGAAAACATAAAGGACAAGAACACACACATTGAGAGAGACAAACAGAGAGAGAGAGAGAGAGAGAGAGAGAGAGAGAGAGAGAGAGAGAGAGAGAGAGAGAGAGAGAGAGAGAGAGAGAGAGAGAGAGAGAGAGAGAGAGAGAGAGAGAGAGGAAATATGAATGTTTTATTGAGGGTAAAAAGGATAAACTACAATAGCTTCTTTGCACCTTGCCCTCACACTCACACATTCATACTATGCATCAAGCAAGTACATTTGATATAAAACAATCAAGTAAAAATAAAAAATAAAAAATGGAACAAAAATTGGCACATGACATAATTGAAAAAAGAATCAGAAATGGGAATTAAAAGCAAACATGGATAATGAGAGAGAGAGAGAGAGAGAGAGAGAGAGAGAGAGAGAGAGAGAGAGAGAGAGAGAGAGAGAGAGAGAGAGAGAGAGAGAGAGAGAGAGGGAGAGAGAGAGAGAGACAGACAGACAGACAAACAGACAACAGAGAGAGAGAGAGAGAGATCATTACCTTGGGCCTGGGTCGACCCAGCACTTTACAGACAAAGGTAGCATCGGAGCCCTCCATCAGCCTGAAGTCTTTCAGGGGCTGCTGGATCTGGGGGGCATAGGCCTGCGTGGCGCTGACCTTCTCCTCGGGCTGGTCAGTGTCGTACTCTGTCTCCGTCTCACTGGCCAGCTTCACCTTGCCCTCCCTGTACTCTATCTCCTTCATCAGCCGCTGCTCAAAGCTGGACACCTTGAACTCCTGCCAATACAATGAGCACTGTGTGTAGTGTGCAAATCTCCACACTCTGAACTTCTGAAAACAGCATGCACTGAAAACATAGCATACACTGTGTGTAGTGTGCAAATCTCCACACTCTGAAATTCTGAAAACATAGCATGCACTGAAAACATAGCATACACTGTGTGTAGTGTGCAAATCTCCACACCCTGAACTTCTGAAAACATAACATACACTATGTGAAGTGTGCAAATCTCCACACCCTGAACTTCTGAAAACATAGCATACACTGTGTGTAGTGTGCAAATCTCCACACCCTGAACTTCTGAAAACATAACATACACTATGTGAAGTGTGCAAATCTCCACACCCTGAACTTCTGAAAACATAGCATACACTATGTGTAGTGTGCAAATCTCCACACCCTGAACTTCTGAAAACATATCTGTGTGTAGTGTGCAAATCTACACACCCTGAACTTCCGAAAACATAGCATACACTGTCTGTAGTAAACAAAGTGTGACATTGTGAACTCTTGAGAACATAATAAACACATAATAAGCACTGTGTGAAGTGAACAAAGCTTCACCTTCCCAACCTCTATCTCCTTCATCAGCTGCTCCAAGCTGGACACCTTGAACTCCTAGAGAAAATCAAAGAAGAAGCTTTGAACTGCTGGGGATCCGGGGGGTCTTAGGTACAAATAGTTCCCCCACCTTCTGGAAGTTCAGTGCTTGTAACTTCCTCTCTGTCACTATCTTTGACTCTGCATATTCCCTTTGTTTACTGTCTACTATCTTTCTGCCTTTCCGGATCATTCTCCTGTCTTTTTTCAAGAAACACTTTGCTCCAGCCGAAGACAGACATGCTGGGCCTAACTATTCCTTAGTTAGGCCCATAACAGCAGCATGACGCATCTGCGCTCATAACTGACAGGAAACTGTTGGAGCGATCGAGGAAAAATTGCTGCAAATATTATAGAAACTGCAAGTGTCTTCGAAACAAATTAGATTTAATCCTCAAATCAGGTAAACAAGCTATTTTTATTCTTTCTTCAACAGACTTCAGTCATTCATACATTATTTGAACTTATCTATGCTATATCTAACTCATTTATGCTTTAATTTAAACTTTAGAAGACGGAAACTGAGGGTAAAGGAGTTTGAAAGAAGTGAGAGTACGGATTAAGTGATAATAGAAAGAAACACACACAAATTAACAATATGTTGCAGCAAAACAATAAAAGAATATCGTAAAATGCTACTAAGCAAAAAGTAGACAGACTTGTTGAAATGCCACAAGGGGCTTGCTAAAATGCTACTCACACAAACTTGTTGAAATGCTACACGGAAGACAGAGTTGAGTTATTTACCGTATCGCTGAGCACTGGCTCCTGCTGAGCGGGCCGAGGCCTCTCCTCCTCTTCAATCATCTTGCGCACAGCAGACAGTTCAGGCTCCACAGCTTCCTTCATGCGAGGAGCTGAACATGAACAGAAGACACACTTATGAACATAGAAGAATACAAAACTAAAAACTAGAGATAAAGAGACGCGGAAACAGAGAGGTAGTGACATGAGGATTGATAATAAGCACAACAATCTCTCTCTCTCTCTCAATCTCTCTCTCTCTCTCTCAATCTCTCTCTCTCTCTCTCAATCTCTCTCTCAATCTCTCTCTCTCTCTCTCAATCTCTCTCTCTCTCTCTTACTAGTCTACTCACTCCATAACACACTCTTCTGTTATATGCACCACACCTGTTCACCCTTCCACATAATAATAATATGGGCAGAACGGCCAATTCATTAAACTGAGTTTTAGTTTGATCTCTCAATGTCTGCCAATTCATTAAACAGTGAATTTGATCTCTCTCTCTCTCTCTCTCTCTCTCTCTCTCTCTCTCTCTCTCTCTGTTTCTTCCTTTCTCTCTCCAAATTACTTTATTGTTTACTTATTGTGTTTTCTGCACTACCTATCAGTGGCATGAAGGCTTAATTAGGCCATCGTCAATACAAATATTTCCCTTTTTTATACCCTTACCCTCCCTACACACACACACACACACACACACACACACACACACACACACACACACACACATGTGCACACACACCCGCACACACACACCCTACACCATTCTTACCTTGTAGCAGCACACTGGCTGTGGTGGAGTCCTGTCCAGCAGGGTTGCTAACAGTGCAGGTGTACTGACCCTCGTCCTCAGGCCTTGCCTTGGAGATCAGTAGAGTGCACCGACCGGTGCGCTCGTCCACTGTGACCTTGTGTCTGCACATATTAGCATGCAGTCAATGCTTCACTCCCTCATGAAATGCTACAGTGTGTGAAACATTTTGTTTGGAGTAACACTGTTCTTATCCCAAAAAACAAATATGTGTGTGTGTGTGTGTGTGTGTGTGTGTGTGTGTGTGTGTGTGTGTGTGTGTGTGTGTGTGTGTGTGTATGTATGTGTGTGTGTGTGCGCGCGCGCGTGCACGTGCGTGCGTGCATGCATGCATACTTTATCTCAGCTTACCTTGGGCCCTCAAATACAGGCAACCCATTGCGGGTGAAGTCAACCAGAGGGAAAGGCTTGCCCAGCACTCTACACTCCAGCTTCACATTGGTCCCCTCCACCAGTCGCACATCCTGAAGTTTCTGAACGAAGGAGGGGGGGATGTGGGCAGGGGGAGGGGGAGGTGGAGGGGCTGGAGGTACCGGGGCAAACTCTCGTTTGGGGGCCCGCTCCGGAACTAGCTGCTCCTCTGGTACGGGTTTGGCTGGAACAAAAGGAGAGAACTTTCAACAAAAGTAAAGGCACAGTAGCTTTTCTCAGCTCCTTTCAGTTCATGCCTTTTGTTAACACTCGTCACCAGCATACACCAATTTAAAGTGTTTTATCCATTAGGCATACCACTTGTAAGGTCTTTTCCTATCTCTAACCAAAATCAATTATAAGAATATTTGCCTCTGTTAAAAGACATAACTTGAAAGAAATAGCTTTCTGTGGAAAACTGAAAGGAGCTAGAATGAGGGGAATCTGTGTACTGTGAAGGCCATTATGACAAAAACAGTTGCAGTACATAATTAAATTAAGACCAAAGAAAAATCGAGGTAGATGATGAAAAATCTTTGTAAGTTTAGTTGCGTTCTAAATACAATGTAGAAGTCAGTTTATATTTTGACCCAAAAATTAGATCAAAACGAGAGAAAGAAAAAATGGTGTATATATAGCTGCCCCTTTAAATTACCAAATAACGATGTGTGCTCCAAAAAATGAAAGGAGAGCAAGTTCTAATCCAATATTGCTTAAAAAATATATGTTCACAATTATACTGAAACTAGTCAAGTTGGGTAACAATAGAGGAAAACATATAACTTTTTTTCAAGAACATCAAAAATAATAGAGAAGGCTGATAATACCTTACGGCTTTCACCTGCTGAAATGTTCTTAATAGAGTAAGAAACAACTAACAGGGAAAACAACTTAAACTATGTAAAACAAAGTTTTCCAAATAATGCTTAGTTGTTGTTAGTTGTTGTCATACCCTGGCTAAAAGACTCCACGGATCATCCCAACAGCCGAAGCACTTGAACACTATGATACAAATGCACCAACTAGGCACGAGAACATTACATGTGTGACCGTTTTTGATTACCCCGCCCCGTGGGCAGCCACACTCCAACTTTGGAGGATAAATGGTTAGTAATTAACCCTTTCACCGCCAGCCATCTTTGAGCCAAAAATTTCCACTGAGCTTACTTGACTACAGAAAATATTTTGTTGGCAATATTGTGGGATTTCTCTGTTACACATTTAGAATAGGGTCAATCCTTACTGTCCATATTTAGGAACACAATATAATTGAATAACAGACCCTGATTTCAAGGGTTTCAATGACATGGGTGTTTAAATCATTGTGGTGCAAAAATGCAACGTTGGCGGTGAAAGGGTTCAAATAAAATGTCAAAAGGGATGTAACTCACGTTCCACTTCTAGACGCGACTCTGAGGTTGTCGTCCCTTGAGCGTTGGTGGCGACACACTTGAAGAGGCCGCTGTCCTCAGGGAAGGCCTCGGCGATGACCAGGCTGTGGTCCTTGTCTACCTGGGAGATCTGGTAGTCTGGGGAGTGCTCGATGACGCAGCCCTCCCTGTACCACCGAACCACCGGCTCTGGCTGGCCCTCGACGCGCACCGTCAAGGTCACCTTGTCTCCTTCTTTAGCACGCAGGTTTCTCAGAGGCTGCAACAAAACAAAATAATAATAACAAGGATGATAAATGATAATCATAACTTTTTTCTCTTTTTTTTTCTGTTTTATTCATCTTTATTTACAGGTAATCACTGTTTATTATTCATGAATGTTGAATCATACATATATATGAATGCTATTTGTAAATGTATGAAGAAGGAATAAAATGTTTAATACCAAAAAAAAATCCAAAAAAATAATCATAATTCACCACACAAACAAATACACAAGTGCAAAAGCGACGTTATTTTATTGACAAGACAAAACAAAACATGTAAAATATTTCAACAGGTATGTCTTTTTCAAACAACAAAGAAAACACAGCAATACTTCCCCTCTTCACAGTCAAGCAGTCTCCAAATCTGAATCCAAACCTGATAATCATAATTGTAAGAATAACAACTGAAACAGACTGATGTAAAAAGAAAAGAAACAACGAAAAGAAAAAATGCTTTGATTATAAATTAAAAGAAAATGGTCTAAATAATAACCAAAACCATAAGATGTGCATTGTTAATGTCACTTTTGGTGCCTTCTTCGGCACGCAGGTTTCTCAGAGGCTGCAAGAAAACGCAGACCTGGTTACTCCATACATTTGGAGTAGCATTCTACACTAGTCGGACCTCTGCTACACTTCAAAATAAATACCGTGGAAACCAGGTAACTCAAAATCAGGTGCCACTAAAAACTGGATCATTCACAATTATTTTGTGGTCCCACTTTAATCCTCTTTCCGGTAAAACTGTTTCATTAGCTCAAAATAATGGCTACCTCAGATGAAAATTTTAGATCCTTTCAACATTACTTAGGACATGTTAGAAATTGCCCTGTACCTGTGAGAAGGCTGGCTTGCGTCGGTCAGACACCACAGGTGGAGGGGCCTTGGGCAGGGGAGGGGCTGCTGCCTCGTACAGCGGGATGCGCTTCTCAAAGGGAGCCAACTCCTGGGGCCGCCTGTCCACCTGAAGGTCTAAAGTCTCACGGAAATGTTCGTCCGGCTGAACCTGCATGGGTTCTGGTGCACCTGTGTCAAAGGTTTACCAGTTGTTAAAGATTTTCTTAGTTAAAAAACCCCAATATCATCAAATATGCGTTGCATATTATTGCACAATCTTCTAATGCCCTTTCGCCACTTACGCATTTCACTTTAAGTACCATACTAGTAGTATATGGATACTGTAAACAGAGCAAATTTACTAATGTTTTTGCACCATCGTTTGATCCTTTCCAAATGAAAAAAGAAGACAGTTGGAAGAAAACTACAAAATGCATGCACAATTTTTAAAAAAAGTACTGTTGCCCTCATTTTTTTTTTTATTGAACTTTTTTTATTATTTTACAAAATTTCATGAAGACACACATACATACACACAATTTAAATAACTGTGGGAGTAAGGGCGATGACAACTACAGCAGCAACTACAAGCAAAAGCATTATTAGATCATTTGTTTCTTAAAGAGGAGTCTACAGAAGGACAACAATGAAAGCTGAAAGTTACATGACTGCTAGAAAGAAATTGTCAGTACTTAAGAAAGGAGGGGGGCTTTAGCTTTCTTTTAACTAGTGTATCATAAATAAAAATCACAGCTACCTTGCACTCTGAGGTAGGTATCAGAAGTGACAGAGCCTTCAGCATTAGTGGCCACCACTCTGAACAGTCCTGAGTCTTCAGGGAACGTCTCCACAATGGTGAGGCTGTAGAGGCTGTCGGTGCGGTCCAGAAGGTAGTCTGGGGAATTGATGATCTCTATCTCCTCCCTGTACCACTTGACGATGGGCTCAGGGTGGGCGTCTATCACCACCTCCAGCACCACTCCGTCGCCCTGCCTGGCTGGGGTCTCCCGGGGAAGAGGCTGGGGAAACAAACGGAAATGCATCGATGTCAATAAAGCCAAACACGCTTTAAATTAAAATCAAGATCGAGGTATACAATGGCAAAAGCGAATTGTCCATGAAGTAAGAACAATTGAGAGAAAAGTAATTTAAGACAAAAATGGAGAGCATCATAATGATTGAAACATGAAATATACAGGAAGTAAATGATCAGCACTTGAACTGAGAGCACTACAATGATTAAGGCATGAACTATGCATTGAATCAGCATTTGGTCAGATGCAATATTGATTTCAGTTCTACTTAGCTAAAGCACTGTATCATTAAAAGGGCTGAGGGTAAAGCAGTCAAACTGTTCATGGGCCTGTGAAGGTTTGTTTGTTGTAACTGCTTTCAACACCAGTATACTTACAAACAGACAAATTTTGACCACAAAGAAACAAATTTTTGAAAAAAGCAAGCTTCCTTAGACTACTAAATTGGTTGCAAACATGTTATCTCTCTCTCTCTCTCTCTCTCTCTCTCTCAATACTTTTCAGCATTTATGATCATTGCATTTTCACCAGTTCCCATTCCCCTTGCCTCCCCTTCTTGATACGGGCCGATGGCCTAATCAATAAAAAAAATGTTGAGTTGAGTTTGAGTCTCTCTCTCTCTCTCTCTCTCTCTCTCTCTCTCTCTCTCTCTCTCTCTCTCTCTCTCTCTCTCTCTCTCTCTCTCTCTCTCTCTCTCTCTCTCTCTCTCTCTCTCTCTCTCTCTCTCTCATTCATGGATATCTAGAGTCCTTTTAACTTTCTTCCTATATTCACAATAATAAGCAACAAGACACCTTTTCAAAGGAAGGCTTCTTCTTGATGGCCACAAAGGTGGGCTCCTCAGGTGCAGGAGGCACCAGTTTTCGTGGCATCAGCGGGGACTGTGACGGCGTTCGTCTCTGGGGTTCCGTGGGCTGCCACACCGGCACCTCCTTTCTGGGCATCAGCGGGCTCTGGGACGGTGTGCGCTTTTCTGGGGCCGCTGGGGGCTCCTGCACTGGGACCTCCCTGCGAGGCATCAGCGGGGACTGTGACGGCGTTCGTCTCTGGGGCTCCGTGGGCTGCCACACCGGCACCTCCTTTCTGGGCATCAGCGGGCTCTGGGACGGTGTGCGCTTTTCTGGGGCCGCTGGGGGCTCCTGCACTGGGACCTCCCTGCGAGGCATCAGCGGGGACTGGGACGGCGTTCTTCTCTGGGGCTCTGTGGGCTGCCACACCGGCACCTCCTTCCTGGGCATCAGCGGGGACTGGGAGGGGGTGCGCTGTTTCTGGGCAGTGACTGGAGGCTCTGCTGGAGGCTGCTGGTACAGAGGAATCCTCATCTCCACTGGGGACAGCTCTGGAGGGGCTGCCTTGGGCCTCATCTGCAGAGTTTCCTGGAAACGCTCCTCTGGCACCTCCATGGGTTCTGGCGCACCTGTAGGAACAACAGGTCAGTGAATGTTGTAGTTGTTGTTATTGTCATTGTACCCTGGTTTAAAGACTCCAGGGATCATCCCAACAGCCGAAGCACTTGAACACTATAATACAAATGCATCAGCTAGGGATGAGAACATTACGTGCATGACCGTTTTTGATTACCCCGCCATGTGGGCAGCCAAACTCCGACTTCGGAGGAAGTCAGTGAATTCTTTTTATCATAGCCATATGATGTAAAACTACACCATTTTAACAACAAAAAAGATTCCTTTGTGCAGTCCCACCAGAAAAGAAACTCTAGCCCTGAACAATCAAAAGCTAATCAAAGGATGCACATTAAGAATGGCTTGTATATTTGCAAGTTAAATTATACTTTGGTTCTTGTTGAAAGGACTAAAAAAAATAGACAGAAACCAGTTCCCATTCCCCCACCTTTCTTCTGTCATGTGTCTCTCTAACAACTGTGAATGATGCTAAGCCATGCACGATAAAAAACATTCTTGAAAAAGCAATTTATGCCTTGTGCCTGTAATGCTGCAAAAATTTACCTCACTGTTTGTTCTTTAAAAAAAACACCACAAAAAAACCTAACACTGGCCTTGCATACTGAAATTGTTCGTCACTTTTTCTTATTAATGCAACAAAACTGACATTCTATGTTCAAATTGTGCATAACATTTTTGGTTTTGCTAATCAAACATCCCTGACCTTCCACTCTGAGGTTGGTCTCCGAAGTCACAGAGCCTTCAGCATTGGTGGCCACCACTCTGAACCGTCCAGAGTCCTCAGGGAACGTCTCCACAATGGTCAGGGTGTAGGTCTGGTTAGTCTGTGACAGTTCATAATCTGGGGAGTGTAGGATCTCCACCTCCTCCCGGTACCACTTGATGATGGGCTCCGGGTGAGCTTCAATGGTCACCTCCAAGGTCAGCTTCTCCCCTTGCTTGGCCCGTGTCTGGCTGGCCAGCGGCTGTTGTCAAACACACCATCGTTATAAACAATGAACAATATTGTTAATCCTTTCACCGCCAAAGTTGCATTTCAGCACCACGGTGATTTAACACCTATGTCACTGAAAGGCATCAAATTGGGGTCTATTATCCAAAGACCCTATTGTCTTAGTTTTGGGAAGTAAGGATAGACCTTATTTTATATATGTCACAGAAGAATCCACAATACTGCAGGTGGATTTTGTTCTCTACCCAGTTAAGTTTAATGGACATTTTTGGTTGAAATATGGTTGGCGGTGAAAGGGTTAAAGACATACTGACCCAGCACGATTAAGTCCCTTGGTTTTTTTCTGGGTCAGTGTGGCCCCCACATACACACTTTCCTCATATACGATCGAGTATGCTCTTTAAACTGATATCTCGTTTTCGTGCATGAGGAAATTTGTATGGGAGTCACACTTGGTCAAAACAAGATTTCTTACCAGCAAGAGAGGGAAACCCGTGAAACCCATGATTTTCACTCACGGACCTGGTGGGTCTTTAAAGAAAGTTGCTTGGATATGACACTGAATGGAATGGAATCTTCTGTAAACGCTTTGTCTGTAAATGTCTCTCTGATTGATTTTTTTCCCTTTCTCTTTTTATATGTGCCAGACCACATTCATAACTTATTGCGTCACATAACATTCTTAATTTTGGATTGACAGGCTTCATTTCAACAAGCATGAGCCTCTCAGTAAACAATCTCAATGAGACTATCTTTAACATTAACATCGTTAACTCGTTAGTCTGTGACTAGAAAAGTAACACAATACAGTACAGAACAGTACAATTAAAGAACTGTACATATGAGGACACATTATTTCAAAAAGCAGAACACAAGTGCTACACTTATCATCTGAAATAGCCAAACACACTTCACTCATCATAAAAGTCAATAAACTTTCATTAGTGTTTGGTTAATTGGTCATGATATACAGCTGTCTATCCTAATCCTTTGTGTCAATCACATAACAGTAGTAGAGGCACAGAGGCAACGCGTTCACTTCGTATACAATAAAGCCGAGTTCAAACCTGAGTAAAGGGGATTTTTCCTCTCACTCTGCACTAGGCCTTACAGTCAGATGAAATGATAAACCGAGATCATGTGTGCCCATGCACTTAGCACATGCTAAACCCAGCGGCAACGAAAAAGTTGTCATTTGGCCAAAATTTAACAACAACCCCCCCCCTTCCTCATCAGACACAAAAATCTCATGCGAAAACAAAACAAAACTGTGACGCGCTATCCAGGTGGGAACAACCCGAAATTCACAGACGCCTCTGTGACAATAAAGTACCAAATACCAAATAAATCTAAGCTATACACATTTTCTTCACATTAAAACTCAGCCGTTACCTTGGCAAAGCGTGGCTTCTCCTTGCCGGTAACCAAAGGTTTCCTGGGCATGAGCGGTGACTGGGAGGGAGGGCGTTTCTGCGGAGAGACCCGCGGCTCCCGCGAAGCAGGGGGCGACCCGAACAGGGCGATGCGCTTCTCAAAGGGAGGCAAGTCTGCCTCACCCTCCACCTGCATGCGGAGCTCCGCGCGGTATTGTTCGTCTTCCAGCTTGGGGTGCTTGGCGGCAGGCTCCTCAGGCACGGGGGCCCTGACATCGGGGGCCCTCTGTGGAGTGATGGGTTCGTACACTGGTTTGCGCTCAGGGCCACGCTGCATGGCTGGAGCTTCCGGAGGAGGTGCTGTGCAGGGAAGAGATTATCAGCGCGAATATTACCGTCACAGAACTGAAAGACACACTAAAGACAAGTTTCCTAGGAAAATATAACTATTAAAAAATATGGAATCAGTAAAAAAAAAAATTAAAAGAGTTTATTATAACTTTTCAACTTTTAAAAGAGATTCAAAGTTCTAAAATATGAGGAGATGTTACCATTATTTCTCACACTATAACTAGTATAAACCGCTTCACATCACATTATAAGGTGCACCCCCCACATTTTACAAAAATCTGATTTTGTAGTGCATACTTTGTAAATTATCAGCCATATTAAAAGGCACAGGAAGAAAAACAAAAGTATTGCTTTATAGTCCATAATAAAGGATAACTTTCAAAATGTGCAAGCAACTGCAGCCATGACTCACGTTCCACCATGAGATTGGCAGAGGACAGGGTCTCTCCGGCGGGGTTTTCAGCCCTGACGCTGAACTGTCCAGAGTCCTCGTAGAACACCTCAGGGATGTACAGCAAGTGCAGGTCACCCTCCTGCTGGACCTCAAAGTCCGGCGAGCTGACCAGCCACCGACCCTCGCGGTACCAGGTCACTGTGGGTGGGGGGTGACCGCTCACCTTGACCGTCAGTTTGACCGCTTCGCCTTCGCGGCGGTACTGAGGTTGGAGCTTTTCCAAGAAGGCTGGGGGTACCATGGAGGCTGTGGGATCAAGACGTGGCACTGTTGTATTACAATGTTCTTGAATTGTGTGTGCATGTGTGACCAAGACATGGCATTAAATGCATTCTTGTCATTGTGTTCTTGTATTGTTGTGTACACACAAAACAACAAACAAAAACTGACAAGTAATCCCAACATACTTATCTCTTCATATTTGTCACAATAATAATAATAATAATAATAGTACATTTATATAGCGCTTTACCTCAAATGAGCCCAAAGCGCTTTGACATTGACATTTACATACCTCTGACAATAAGTTTTGGAGCACTGGAAGACATACCAGCTTTATTCTCTGCTAATAATTTTGAGTTGCTTTAATCTCCTCTATTTAACTTTTAAAATCAGGCACGGTACTGGAGGAAAAGCATTTTTCTCAGAAAATATTCTGGTTATTCAGTTGCTTCCTGGTAGGGCTAAGGAGTAAAAGACATTTATGAGTAGCGGGGAGCAATGCCCTTTGAAGATAAATGCACTAAACATTTATAAATGTTGGAAACCCCCATCTTTATCAAGTAATAATGATCCTCTCATTGTTGTTTTTCGAGTTTTAACTTTTCTCTGAATTCAGCGAATTCACTGAAAAGTACCATACCAAACAATAAATTCCTTCTCTTTCCCTCTGCATAGAATATAACACAGCAGACCTCCTACATCTGGCAATGAGCGCAGTATTACTAGCATTTCCTCCCATCATAGAATACCCCCACACAGCTAGCAGCCTCACCTCTGACAATGAGCTCTGCAGTGCTGGAGGCCATGCCGGCCTTGTTCTCTGCAGAACAGGTGTACTGGCCGTGGTCCTCATCAAAGGTCTCAGGGATGGTCAGGGACACTCGTCCCGCCCGGTACGCGATCTCAAAGTCAGCCTGATCCGTCAGCTGCTTCCCTTCACGGAACCACTTGATGGTCGGCTCAGGTTTGCCTGCAGGGAACAAAACAAATAAGTCATAAATTGCATTGCCTAAATTTTCTGCTTTAAACAAAGAACATTCCTTACATCATTTTTTTTAATAATGGAGACTTTGTTAAAGTTTGTCATTACAGGGATTTGTGCAAGAGGTGATATTTTGCAGAGAAGAACAAACCAACTGGCCATATACCTTTAACTCAATTGAGTCATGTCGGAGATGTCATTCCGACACTGTTCCCATCTTTTGGAGTCACGTTGGAGTTTGTTTTTAATGACTTTTGACTGTTGTGGAAATAACTCGCTGTTCCTATTAATCCTGAGACCTTCCCCTTGTAGTTGCTTCCCTTAGACTGTCTCCAGTGTGTCTTATTTTTCGCTTTTCACTTCTTTAAATTGAACTACTCATCATCTTCGAATATGCTTAATTCAATATAGCTCACTTTATTCAAACATTAAATAAACACATGTGTATGTTTATAGTTTATATTATGCTTTTTACAATCCTTCTTTATTTATATCCTAAACCAAGCCTATCAAAACTTGAGTGGCTTTGTGATACTAGATCAAGATCATAACAAAGAGGTCAGCCCATCAAGTAGAAAGTTCTTGTTTTCCAGACAAATGCATTTCATCAGATTATTTACATAAGCAGCTCACTCGTTCAAAGTAAGAAGTCTCCAAAAATATACTTCACTCGGTACATGTTGCATTTTGTATGATGTGCATTTGATTTTTGGCAATTTTTAGAAAATTACAAAAAATAATGCGATCTGAGGGAGAAACTATGTCATTTTGTATGTGACTCAATTGAGTTAACTAATTTAAATGTGTACAGCACAAAAACTAACAGAGATCTCAACATCACACTCCTTAACTTACCCGTGACGACGCCCTCAAAAGTGACGCGCGTCCCCTCCATGGCGGTAATGGACTTGAGGGCCTGCACAAACTTGGGGGGCACGGGCACCTCGATGGTCAGGTCCACTGGCTGGAAGGGGGGTGTCAGGTCTGCGGTGAGGGAGGTGGAGAACTTCTCCTTCATCATCTTGGCCTTCTTCTTGGGCTTTACCTCCGTCACCACTGTCTCTGAGTGGCTCTCGCGCCCGGACATGTACTCGTCTTCCGATGTGGTGAACGTGCGGCTCACACGCTTCTCTGTGGTCGTCACTGTGTGAACCCTATAATAAAGGCAGAAGAAAATAATTAACACGGAAAGACTCTAGGAGTGAAAGTATTGAGGAAATCTCTACCAGTGTCATTATGAACATGTTTGGTGCTCATGCATTACATAGGCACATTGTACAAGATAACAATGATAGAAATAACTTAACTGATATTTATCCTTGCCATTTTTTTTATTTAAAAAAAACAACAAAAAAACACAGTTGCATTGACATTGCCAAAGCTTTGCTTCTTTTTTTTGCAAATTTCCAAAATAATGTTAACAAACGTCCCCTGAAGTCGGAGTATGGCCACCCATGTGGCGGGGCCCTTTAAAAGCAGCCATACACATAATCTTCCCACCCAAGGCCATGCGAAATGTTCACATGGCACTGGGTGTGCCCCCAGAGCGCTTAAGCTGGGGAACGAAAACAACAACAACATGCTAACAAACAGACATACAGGTACTAGAGCCCATTAAGTTTAAAACTTCTGCTTGAAGTAATAATTCGAAGTAGCACAAAAACATATAGAAAGAAAAATAAACAAATTACAAAACGAATGCCAGTCAAATTCGAATATTTATTTTGCTTTACCTTTTCCATTTTGTTCTGAACAATGTTCTGTTCACTATTGCCTAACACCTGGAAATGCCACTCACATCTCTCGTTCAAAGACTCCCCCGCCATAGGGCAGTGTGACTCCAGGGGATCCCTCCGCAGTGGGTGACCTCCTGGCCACAGTGGTGTCCGGCAGCTCCAGGGACACTGTCCTGGCCGGCCTGACCACAGGGCCTGGAGGAGGCTGGCTGGGCAGAGGGGGGGCAACGGTCAGCAAGGCAGAGCACGTGGCCCGTCCTGAGGGGTTCTCTGCCGTGATGGAGAATCGCCCAGCGTCTTCGTCAAACACTTCGGGGATGGTGAGGCGGTACACGTCACCTTCTATGGATGTTTGGTAGTCCTGGGAGACCAACGGTTCTCCGTTGAACATCCACGACACCTGAGACAGAAAATATCATGCACATCATCACTGTCCATGGAGGTTTGATGATCCTGGGAGACTAACGGTTCTCCGTGGATACCAACGGTTCTCCGTTGAACATCCACGACACCTGAGACAGAAAATACCATGCACATCATCACTGTCCATGGTCCTGGGAGACCAATGGTTCTCCGTTGAACATCCACGACACTTGAGACAGAAAATACCATGCACATCATCACTGTCCATGGAGGTTTGATGGTCCTGAGACCAATGGTTCTCCGTTGAACATCCACGACACTTGAGACAGAAAATACCATGCACATCATCACTGTCCATGGAGGTTTGATGGTCCTGAGACCAATGGTTCTCCGTTGAACATCCACGACACTTGAGACAGAAAATACCATGCACATCATCACTGTCCATGAAGGTTTGATGGTCCTGAGAGACTAACGGTTCTCCGTTGAACATCCACGACACCTGAGACAGAAAATACCATGCACATCATCACTGTCCATGGAGGTTTGATGGTCCTGAGAGACTAACGGTTCTCCGTTGAACATCCACGACACCCGAGACAGAAAATACCATGCACATCATCACTGTCCATGGAGGTTTGATGGTCCTGAGAGACTAACGGTTCTCCGTTGAACATCTACGACACCCGAGACAGAAAATACCATGCACATCATCACTGTCCATGGAGGTTTGATGGTCCTGAGAGACTAACGGTTCTCCGTTGAACATCCACGACACCCGAGACAGAAAATACCATGCACATCATCACTGTCCATGGAGGTTTGATGGTCCTGGGAGACTAATGGTTCTCCGTTGAACATCCACGACACTTGAGACATAGAATTCCTTGCACATCTTAGACAGGCAAGGTTTGGTCTTTATGTCTTTACGTCAGGTGCAATACTATAGTTCCACATAAAAGTGAGTGTGAATGTAGAAAAAGGGTGGATCTTTGAAGTCAATAACAAGCAAACATGTCTGGAAACTTACAAATTAACAATATGACCTCCAGTAAGTACCACAATCAATGTTAAAGTTCTGATGACAATGCATTACTAGTACACTTAATTAGCTTTAAATTTTCCTAAAATTACAGCAACCATGTTGTCTTGAATGAAAATAAATTGCATATGTGTTAATCATTAAGGGAACAATTATTTTGCGGAAAACTAGACAGTAAACGCCTGTGTCCATGTTATAGAAAAACAGTGAAGAGTTTACAGAGAACATAATTTTCAAGGTAATATATGCAAAGTGGCTTTTTTCATAAAAGAAAGTGCAGTCTGCACATTTCCATGTCTTTACAACTGAAGAGTGCATGGGAAGAAAATGTGAATGCTGTATTAAACATTTTCAGTGTTCAAAAAAATATGATGTTCAGTTGTGCTGTACAGCACTGACCTTTGGTTTTGGTGAGCCTGTGATCATGCAGTCAAAGGCGACGGTGTCCCCGGGCTGGGCTGTCTGGTCGGCGAACAGCTTGGTGAACTCTGGGGGTCTCTGGGGCAAGTGCTCCCTCCTGGGGGCCTGCCTGCGCTCCATGGTCTCCTCGGGGCCAGGGGTGACCGTCAGCCTGGCCAGACAGGTGGCCTGGCCCGCTGTGTTGACCGCCCGCACCATGTAGCTGCCACTGTCCTCTTCGAAGACTTCAGGAATGGTCAGTGAGTGGACGTCGGCAAAGGCCGTGATCTGCACAAACACAAGACACCTTTCAGCTTCAAATATCTTCTTCAAACACTTCTGGAACGGTCAGTGAGAGGACGTCGGCAAAGGCTGTGATCTGGACAAACACAAGACACCTTTCAACTTCAAATATCTTCCTCAAACACTCTGGTATGATCAGTGAGTGGACATCGGCAAAAGCTATGATCTGTTCAAACACAACTGCCAGTGTAACTGCCAGTTTCTTCTTCAAAGACTTTAGGAAAGTGAAAGAACATCAGCAAAGGCTGGGATCTGCAAAACATAGAACATTATCGTCATACAACATTTCAGGATATATTTAGGGACATGATCTCAAAAAGCTCTCAATAATTTTAGAGGAAAAACGGATTTCTTTCCCTTTGCACCGGAGAGAAAAACACACATTGTTTTCAAAATTCATCTTGGAGCATTTTAAAATGAGGGGTAGATAAGCAATGATGTGTTTTGTGAGCTAGTTTGTATTTTATTGGTGTGATCATGTGACTTTCCAACAAGTGGAGTCCAAAATGCTATAAGACAAGATTTGTAAAGATTATTAAAGAAATGACACACTGGATGAAAACAAAATGCCAGAGAAATGGCTGACATGCAAAGGACATTACAAGGAAGCTTTCGATCATAAGTTATTCATTAAACTGGATAGGTGAGTGAAGAAAGTGAAATGTCATAATTTATTTCTGCGAGTCAGTATTTCCACTTCCACTTCATAATTATTTTCAACATTTTGTTGAACAAGTGTGTCCACTACTCACCTGGAAGTCGTTTGAACTGTCCAGCTGTTTGTTGTCCATGAACCACTGGACCTCGGGCAGGGGGTGTCCGGACACCCGACACTGGAGACAAACCCGCTGGCCAGACTTGACCGCCAGGTCCTTCAAAGGCTGGGTGAACTTTGGGGCTGACAGCTCTCCTACTGAGGCATCGCTCATCTCACTGACCGCTGGAAACACACACACAAATATTAACCCCTATGATATTTACTCACATACTGACATTAACCCCTTGACTGCCAGAGAAAATTTTAAAAAAAATCATTGGGCAAATCATGCCATGAAAAAGACAACTGATAGAGCCAATCTGGCAAAGTGGTCTGGGGATATAACTCTCTTGACTGTGTTAGAGCAAAAGCCAGCATACCAGAGTTATTCCTCTTCATCTGATAATGTCATCAGTGATGTCGTCAGGTCAGTACATGATACGTTGGTGGCAGTCAAGGGGCTAAGATACACTACTATGCATTGTAAACATACCCGCAGACCAGATTTCACTATTAGGTCATTTAAAGGCTGAGAGCTGTCCCTCAGAGGCATCGCTTATCCACAAAACCTTTGGATTGGAGTCCTGTACAAAAATTTGTAAAGATTTAGTATCACTTTCAGTCTAAGCATATCAAAATAGTTTGATATCAAGACATGTTTAGACAGATATCTTCAGGGTAATACTTTTGAATTGGCAACACACATCTTGAGTTGTCTGAAAATCAATAACCTTTAATTCCAGTCAGATGTGATCTATTCTATCTATGATTTATGCTTCCCTCTTTGCCTCCCTCCCCCCACCAATTTCTCTCTTATTTAACCCCTTGACTGCCAGAGAAAATTAAAGAAAAAATCTTTGGGCAAATCATGCCATGAAAAAGACAACTGATAGAGCCAATCTGGCAAAACGGTATGGGGATATAACTCTCTTGACTGTGTTAGAGCAAAAGCCAGCATATCAGAGTTATTCCTCTTCATCTGATGACATCATCAGTGATGACATCAGGTCAGTATGTGATACGTTGGTGGCAGTCAAGGGGTTAAAGTGTACTATGTAATGGAAGACTTGCAATGGTGAAGTGATGATTATTTATGTTACTGTGACTGCCTTCTTCAGGAATAGGCCTATATCTAAATAAAACATTCCTTACTCATATTTTCTCTCTCCCTCCCTCCTCTCCAGTATGGCCCCCCCCCCCCTCCCAACTCTCCCTCTTTGACCATCAATGAAAGTGAACCCTTACGTTCCACATGCAGTTTACAGCTGCTGTCTGCCACGCCGTGAGGATTGCGGGCGATGACTTTGTAGAACCCGCTGTCTGTGGGCAGGGCCTCCCTCAGCACCAGGGTACACCTGTCTCCTTCAAACAACAGCTGAACGTCTGGAGACTCCTTGATGGGCTTCTCATTCTTCAGCCAGATCACCTGCAATACAGCACATCATCGTCATATTGTATTCCATCTTCAGAATTGAACAAATGATATTTAGCAGGGCTCCCAATCGCCCCACAAAACAAACTGCATATTCTTTTAGAGGGTCCTTTAGAATTGTAGTACTTCATAGACCCCCAAATGGGGGTCCCTGGGAGACCTGCTTAGGATGTCGAAATGTAAGCCTTCAGCCCACATAAATGACCCACTCCAAATCCAAACCATTCCAACAATACTAATTTCCATTTGACACAGTTCATTCATTTTGATTCACTTACTTCCCCTGTGGGGATACCGGCGGGGTCTTCCATACAAATAGTTCCCCCACCTACTGGAAGTTCTGTGTTTATAACTTCCTCTAATCTGTCTCTCTCTTTGACTCTGCCTTTTTCCTTGCTTTGTGTCATCTACTATCTTTCTGACTTTTGGCCCATTCTCCTGCCTTTTTTCCAAAAAAGTCTTCCATACAGCTTTCTCTTTTGAGCTCCTCTGAAATAGGAATGTGTCTGCTGAATGCAGAGAGGACATCAGTGAAAACTGGAAAACGGACACTTACGTACCCATTTTGACTTTATGGCACGGGAACACAGAAGAAGAAGAAGAAGATTCACATGTACAATTTCATGTTTTGTTGGTACCCAGTCAAAAACCAGTCTTCCTTCAATCTTCTTTTTCTCATTTGAACAATTCAATTTTAGATGTACCCAACATATAAACTCAAAGATGAGTTCTTTACGAGCCAGGACTAAAAATATTAACTCAAATAACCAACCATTTTTCTGCTACAAACTGGTGTTCGTACCTCCGGTTCAGGGTGCCCCACAAGGACACAGTCGAGGCGGACCCTGGCCCCCTCGGGGACCTCCTTGGTGGGCGACAGCAGCTGAGTGAACATGGGCTGCTGGGCTGGGGTACGGTCCACTTCTGTCGACACCTGAGACATCTCCTCTCTGCAACCAACAAAACCATGTTAGCTGTTCAGATCAGTCAATTGTTACATACACATCTCATCTTTGCAGTGAACACATATCTCACCCCTGAAATCTATCGATCTTAATGTGTACCTTGATGGAGCCTATTTCGGGTTATTCTTTCAACGGAACTGGAAGAGCGCATTGAGAGTTTAAAAAAACAAAAACAAAAACAAAACTTAAATTATACTGTCAAGTTGTTAACAGACAGTCCTGAAATCCTTACATATTTACATATGTAAAACTGCATGCCTACAGTCAATGTGGAAAAAAACCCTACATAATCATCATTCACGAAGCAAAGACATGATGCAAAGATCAAAGACTTGCACACCACCTGTGTTGAACTTACACAGAGTAGAAGGACTCGATGGTCAGTTTGCAGGATGACTGGTTCTCCCCGGCCATGTTCTTGATGACCACGGTGTAAGTGTCAGAGTCCTCCGCAAAGGCTTCACGGATGTCCAGGGAGGAGAAACTGGTCTCTATTGTGATCTGTGGGCAACACAATGGTGTTAAAGTCTAAAGACCCCCCACGTCACGTGTCACATTCCCTCTTATGCTAGGAAGATTTCTTAAGATTTCTTACCAGCTACAAGAGGGAAAACATGTGAAAACTGTGATTTTGACACGTGACGTGGTGGGTCTTTAAGCTATCTTATATCATGATTTTTATATTGCTACATTATTAAAATAGGTGTTATTTAACATTATGATAGTAACATTTGCTTGATCTTTTGTTTGACAATGTAAGGTGTTAAGTCAGAGTCATGATTAAAAGTAATTAACGGGTGAATGTTTTTCATAATTAAGATCTGTATGTAACACAATAGAGTACACATATCACAAAATGTTGTCAGAACCAGTTTCACTTTCAACACCATTTGTAATAAACTAAATGGCATGAATGTCCTTCTTCCCGAGTTTTTATTCCTCTCGCCATTCTTCTTTTTCTTGTCATCATTCTAACGCTTCCAAACACAACCACTAACTATGAATTTGATCAGGATAAAGAAACAGAAACAGTTCAAACCGGGAAAAAAACTCTTCAGGGCAGAAGAAGTACAGCAAAGGGCTACCACTCACCTTGTACATGTTGCTGGGTAGGATGCGGTTACTGCCCCTGAACCAGGCAACATCAGGGGCAGGCGACCCAGTGAAGCGCACCTCCAGGTGGACGCCCTTGCTCTCAGGGGCTGATATGTCGTGTAGGGGCTGCTGGAACACTGGGGGGCGCACCGCTGAGCAAACGGATCACAAAGATATTGCTTAAACAACTACATTATTGTACAGAATTAAAAACCCACTTTACTGAAACCAATTTAGAAAAGGCTCATGTGATATGCCACAGGTAAAGCAGGTAAATATCTGTAGTATTGCAAAGGTGTCCAAAATTCTTATCACTCGAGTATTTTAAGCCAATAGTTATATGCTGTATTTTATAAACACAGGGTACACTAAATACAGGTTTTCTTTTCCTTTGAAGAATCTTGTCATACGCCTGGGTTTACAGGACCAAACCAGCATTTGAAACAAATACAGAGATCAATAAACATTTTAAATCTCACATTGCTTATTAAACTGACAAAACATTCTATGACTGACTGTTCCAATCAGAAGCTGAATTTTTATGTTGTTTATTTTTCACCGCCTTTTTATTTAATGCACACTTGGTTCAATGATTCTACATTAATTCAATTTTATAAACAAAGTTTTGTGTTTTTTTCAATATTTTCAAAGCAAGCTCATCAGATTATGTTTGATAACAATAGCACAAAACAACAGCACTTAACAACGAAGCCCTGTTGCAAACTTCAATCAGTCCATGCAGACAAAAGTATCATGGAAACTCATCAGGTCACAGGGGGTTTTTTAGGGAAGGAAGGAAGACTTCATACCTAAAGAAATTATAATGGATTTGCTCAATCTCAACTATGATCATGCAGACTAGAGGATCAAGAAAATTCAGCACACAAATTTTGTTCACAATTGAAGCATGCAACTTCCATTGACAAAAAGGGAAAGACTGAATTTTATTTTTAAAAAGCCTGGAATTTGGAATCTGAACATGCAGAATGTGAAATCAGGCAAATTCAAATGCAGGAAAAATACTCAGTAGGTAGCATCCAGTTCAAACAGGAATCTAATACTTTCTGCCAAAGGAGATTATAATGGCCATGTAGAAGGTCCATTCTGATCAACCCGACAAAAGGATCATGCAAACTCAGCAGACATCGTTCATTAAAGGGTAGAAAGGAAGACTTCATGCCAAAGATCTATTATAAAAAGCCCTGTTGAAGTTCCAGTCTCATCATGCTGACTCAGTTGACAAAATCAGCAGTGTCCATTGAAGACTGGTAAAGAAGATTTCATGCCAAAGGAGATAACAAGGCCTTGTTAAAGAATCCAATCTGATCATAAAAGCAATAGGATTGGAAAGACAGCATGCAAAATCAGTTGACAACTCAGCAGATGGACTCACAGGATGGATGAAAGGATAACAAACTTCATGACCATAGGCCTTGTTGAATCTTAAAATCCAATCATGCAAATTATGAGATCAGGTACAGCTATCAGGCAGCATCCACTGGAGGCAGGGAAGGCAGACTTCATGCCGCTTCAAGCACCAGGTGCTGACTCACGTATAACAGAAATCCTGGCAGAGGAGTTGGCCTCCCCTCCGGGATTGAGGGCGCGGCAAGTATATCGGGCGGAGTGGGAGGGTGCGGCCTGGCGCACCTTGAGACAGCAGGACCCGTTGATCTTGGTGATGACATACTCCGGGGAATTGTCCATGTTCAGATCGTCCCTAAACCAGGACACTGTGGGGGAGGGGATGCCCACCACATGGCACTCCAGGGCCAGGGGGCTTCCCTCTGCCACTTCCAGGGATTTGAGGTTCTTGGTGAACTCTGGGGGCACGATCTGCTGGTGGGTCTCTGCGGGACAGGTAGGCACGTGCCAAGTCAGGGTCATAGTTGTTTTTTATATGCATTGTGCAGGTTCTGGTTTGTATATGTTGATGGAGCCCACAGACGATGAATTCAATTTGGAATCATCAAAAAGCAACTTAGCAACTTGACAGGTAACCAGGAATACCAACTGGTCCAGACAAAAAATTTAAGAAAATTAAACAGAAAGAAAAAATAAATCTGTCACAATGTTGAGGGGAAACGATTCAGGTCTACTTACTACTTCTTTTTTTCCTTCATCTGTATCAGGAAAAACTAAAAGATCCAGATAATATTTGAGACAGCTCAACAGTCATAATTGATGAATTCTAACTTTGCAGACATCCGTTTATTTGCTAATGTTGCTTTCTGTTGGTAGGTTATAGTTTTAAGTTGTACATTTATGTACAAGCATGTCTGTGTGCATGTAAATGCATGATGTGTGCTAAAATATTCATACCTGATGACCACCTGATAATGGAGGTATGCCCGGAACATTGGGTCCCTTCATTCTCTTTTTCTTACCACTTCTTGTTGATCACAAGTTAAATAATCAGTCTCATTCTACTTATAAATAGTCATAATTATTATCTAGCTCTTGGTAGCTGCTGCAGAACTTGCAGAACATCTCACCTTACAAGTTTTTAGATGTTTTATTACCGTATAATGTTAGCCCATCACTCAAATGGCTTTATCATTGGTTGAACGTGGGACCAATAGTACAGTAAGAGCTAAGAATCAATGAATTTTTAGTTTAGTTGGGTGTTATCGTCAAGTGCGAAGGAGAATGAACCGAACATTAGAGACCGAGTTACATGCATGTGGGACGACTGGTCAAGGGAGACATCCTTATCACTGACACACGGAGCCTTGGGTGAGCCCCCTTGAATAGGGGAGCAGTTTGTTTTGTCTCTAATCCGGGCTCCCCTTCGATCTTACCAATACCAGAGGGAGATAATGCACATAGTTCAGACACTAACACACTAAAAATACTCATTTTACAGAGAAAACATTTTTTAGTGTTTTTTTCCTACAGTAATGGAATATCATGGTACAGTTAAGTCTTGTGGAGTCTTAAGACTCAAACTATGGGGGCAATAGGGCATTTGCCACGTGAGGGCGACCTTGAATTTCACCGAGTTGAATTTAGAGAGTTGAAGTAGAAAGGTCAGTGTGACTCGGGCAGAACGAGTGCGGGCAAACTAATAGTCTAGTATAGAGAACGAACACTTGTGGCAAATTCCTAATTGCACTGGCTCTTAGAGCAGTAATAAAGGGATTAGTTGGCTTTTTAGGGACTTTGTCCAAGGCCAGCTGTCCTAAAATGCTTTTATCCCAAGAGTAGGGATGTAGGCAGTAGGGAGTAGAGTAGAGAGAGGCATCTACACTATAAACAAATGCTAGCTCAGCCCTCCAGAATAGCAGCTGCCTCCTCTGCTATCTGGCAGCCATAGTCAGAAATGACGGACTGTGTGTATTTGGGTACCTGTATTTTTCTTATACCTGTCCCAGTCTTACCTTTAACGGTGAGGTAGGCGGAGGATTCAACCATGCCTGCTGCGTTGGTGACGCGACAGGTGTAGCGCGCAGTGTCCTCGGAGAAGGTCTCCTCGATGGTCAGGGAGGCCATGCCGTGGTCATAGCGCGTCTCGTAGTCGGGGCTGGTCAGTGGCAGGTTGTCCTTGAACCAGCGCACCTGTGGCACTGTGTCGCTCTCCACGCGACACTCAAATGTGAACCTGTGTATTGGAATCAACGCAATAGTTTGGGATTCTGTGTTGGCACTAAAGACTGCATTTAAAAAAAAGGTTAATATCTTTAATGCTCACACAATCTTCATATTTGTTTCTATTACCGACTCCAGGTCTATGTTGTATTGACGAGAGAGAAAAAGAGAATGATAATAACCTGAATGCCAAAGCAGATTATCTTAGCTTTGTTGAGTGTTGAATCTAATCAGGCAGACTTCAGCAGCATACTCAGATTTAAAATGAAAACTGTGGATGTGTGAGAGTGCGGGGACCACGGAACGACTGTGCGCAGGGACTTGAAACAAAACTGTGGCCCACGTTATAAGCAAAATTTAAATGCCACTCACTTGACTCCCTCCATGACCTCAGCATTCTTGAGGTGCTGGGTGATGCGGGGAGGTCTGGGTGCCATGGGTGTGGCTGCAGCAGCTGCCTTTTCCCTCTGCATGGACTCCTCCACGGGCTGGGGAGTCTTGCCCTCCAGGTTGTCCTTGAGGAGGCTCAGCTCGTTGTCCGCCTGCTCAAAGGACTGCATGATGTCCTGGTACTGGATCACCAGGGGGCGAACCTTGCTGCCGCCTTGATCACCTGGGAAAAGTTAACATATAATATGTAAAAAGAATGTGCATGCACACACATAATAAACAAAAGACACAGAGATAAACACACAAAGACAATCATGCAGACACACAGAAAGCCAGATTCTAACAGGCAAACACACAGACACTGAAACATATACAGTTGAACCTCCCTGTTAAGACCTTCCCTATTAAGACTCCCACTAAGATGTGACCAAAACAAATTTCACTGATTTTCTCCCTTAATATCCAAGAAAATAGAATAAAGAAGTAATATAGCCGAAAAGTTGTGATGTAGTTTGAATAGATGGGTCTTGAGAGGTGATTTGAAAGATGGCAAGGATTGGATATGGCAAATTTCGCGTGGTAAGGAATTCCAAACTGATGGGGCTGAAAAGGAAAAGGAGCGTTTTTCAAACATTTTTGTTCGTGTACTTGGAACACAGAGAATTTTGGAATCTGAAGATGACTGCAGTTGCCTTGATGGAGTATAGACAGAAAGCATGTAAGAAATGTAGCTAGGGGCATTTCCTGATAAATAAGAATGACATAGAGTGGAAATTTTGTAGTCAATACGTGCTTTGATGGGAAGCTAATGGAGGAATATCAGGAGTGGTTGAACATGTTGATACTTAGAGGCCTTCAGGACAAGTCTGGCAGCAGAGTTCTGGACTTTTTGAAGCTTGTCAATGAGGTGTTGGGGGCAGCCATACAAGAGTGAATTACAATAATCTAATTTAGAGAGAACAAAAGTGCAGACTAGCATCTAAGTAGTATCTATTGACAGGAGATGGCGAATCGTACCAATGAGACTGATTTGTCAAGGTCTTAATAGGGAGGTTCCACTGTATCTGCATACCAGTTGCACACATCACCATAGGTCAATCCCTGTGAAACTTTTGGTTTTTTCCCAAGGAAGACAACAGTGCCACTCCTTCTCTTGCATTTCTACAAGTCTGTCTATCTGTTAGCCGATTTCAAGTGGAGTTTCGCAACTGAAATTTGCCATGGGCAACATCTTTGTTGCCACAGAATCTTGTACTTGCATTCAGTCCACATGAAAACAACAGGATCACAATCTATTGTCTCAACGATAGAAACGCACTTAGATCACCACTACAGGTCTATAAACACACACAAAAGGCTACCAACCCAACTCACCATAGAGCTGCACAGCCATTTCAGATATTTTCTGCAGGCGTTGCTCCTGGTGCGGCTTGCCCTCCTCCACGTATTTCTCCAGGCTGTGGATCAGCTCAGCCGCCTCCTGGGGTTTGCGACACTCCGGGGCCCTCCGCCCGATGTTGATCAGTAACTGGCTGCCTTCACGCATCCATGTCTCACACTGAGGAAAACACGAAATGATTCACCGTGTGATTCATTGCATTGTACAGTATTATGGCCCTCCGCCCGATGTTGATCAGTAACTGGCTGCCTTCACGCATCCATGTCTCACACTGAGGAAAACACAAAACGATTCACCGTGATTCATTGTATTATACAGTATTATGGCCCTCCGCCCGATGTTGATCAGTAACTGGCTGCCTTCACGCATCCATGTCTCACACTGAGGAAAACACGAAATGATTCACCGTGTGATTCATTGCATTGTACAGTATTATGGCCCTCCGCCCGATGTTGATCAGTAACTGGCTGCCTTCACACATCCATGTCTCACACTGAGGAAAACACAAAACGATTCACCATGACTCATTGTGTTGTTAAACTATAGTATTATGGCACTCAGGTGCCCTCCACACGATGTTGATCAGTAACTGGCTGCCTTCACGCATCCATGTCACACTGTAGATACAAACACAACATAATTCATTGCATTGTACAGTATTATGGCCCTCTGCCCAATGTTGATCAGCAACTGGCTGCCTTCACGCATCCATGTTTCACACTGAAAATACAAACACAACATAATTCATTGTATAGTACAGTATTATAGCACTTGGAGACCCAATGTTGATCAGTAACTAGCTGCCTTTACGCATCCATGTCTGACACTGAAGATACAAACACAACATAATTCATCATAATTCAATGTACTGTACAGTAATGTGGCCCTCCAGGGCCTTCCACCCGAAAAAAAAGTATAACTCATTAAATTCATTGCATTGTATAGTTATGAGACACATAGTGTCTCACACTGCCCATAACACACTATTTACTTTCACGAACATCCATATGTTACATTGCTATGTGTCTCACACTGCCCATAACACACTATTTACTTTCACGAACATCCATATGTTACATTGAACAACATTCAGTTAGTTCACTGTGATGAACAATATTTTCATCTGATAGCGTGATCCATTTTATTTAAGACTTTAATGAAACATTGACATAAACTCCATTACACAGAAGATGGACATGGTGTGTGGGATGACTGCAGTGGTCTTGTCATACTAGCATGGAATACGCTCTATTTTGTCCCTCAGTAAACAAACATGCAAACAGAACTCTGACCTCTTCAATGAGTGTGAAGTAAAGGATGGAATTGTCCAGCTGAGAGCGGTAGTCCCTCACACTGGTGTGGAATGTGCTCCATTTGTTCTGCAGGACGTCAATCTCACGGCGGATGTTGGCCGAGTCGTAGTGCTCGTCCTGAACCATCAGTTCCGCCGTGCTGATGAAGTCCATGATCTTCTTCTCTATCAGCTGCAACACAGAACACATATCACGTGTTATTGGAGGGGAAATCTTCTTCTCTATCAGCTGCAACACAGAACACATATCACGCGTTATTGGAGGGGAAATCTTCTTCTCTATCAGCTGCAACACAGAACACATATCACGCGTTATTGGAGGGGAAATCTTCTTCTCCCTCAGCTGCAACACAGAACACATATCACGCGTTGTTGGAGGGGAAATCTTCTTCTCTATCAGCTGCAACACAGAACACATATCATGCGTTGTTGGAGGGGAAATTGGAGTGCCTCCAGGCACACATGCATCAATGTGTGTTGTGTGTGTGTGGGTGAATAAGTAATTAATCTTCTCCAACAGCGCGCATACACAATATTTTTAAAATTTTGGATTAAAAATACTCATTGTGTGTGCATGTGCGTGCATGCGTACATGTGTGTGATAGTGATCAAGTAATCTTTTTCTTATTCATTATCTCTTTGTTCTCAATTGTAGGCTTCTTTCTTAACATCCATGTCATATCCTATCTTTGTTTGCCCTGTTCACATTTTACCATGGTCTAAATGGATGTCCAAACAATATTTCTTGAGAATCAATCTACTTTAAATCATATAATAAAAAGGCAAGTGTCCGTGTGTGTGTGTGTGTGTGTCTGTCTGTCTGTCTGAAACACAAAACGGGCCTTATAACTCCGCCGTTTTTCGACCGAATCGCTTCAAATTTGCTATGAGCCCTAACGGGGTGATGGCAACGGCAACCGAGGCGGCCGTGTCATTTGCGCGGTTTGGCAAATGCGCGAAACGCGTATACACCGGCCTCTCGGCGCTCGTATCTCCAGTATTTTGGGACCGATTGCCTTCAAATTTGGCAGGTAGATGGCCGGGGACAGTGACGATCCGTGTGCCAAACCGGACGCGAATCGATTTATAAACGCGCGCGATATTTGCCACTTCACCTGTTCACAAATAACTCCGCCGTTTCTTAACCGAATCGCTTCAAATTTGCTGTCAGGCTTGCTGTGGCCGGGGCAAAGCCGGGCAGGAATTTTGAAGAGAATTGGGAGAGCGCATCACTCTCAGAGCAGTGCCAACGGGAAACGGGGCCTTATAACTCCGCCGTTTCTTAACCGAATCGCTTCAAATTTGCTGTACTCAGCGTTACCAGTACTTGGCGCTACCGTTACTAGGCGTTACCGGTACTCGGCGTTGCACTAGTTTCAATAATAAAAATAATACAATGGTAAATGGGGAAAACAAGCAAGTGCAGATATTTCACACTTAGGTAAAGAACTGAAAAATCATGAAGTCTAACAATTCAAATGACTAAACAAACCAAGAAAGTACCAACTAACCTCCACGGTCTTTTCAAACTGGTTGAAAGCCTGGGCTGTCATTTTGGCTGCAGGCAGGGAGTTGCCATAGCTACCTCTCCTGGCCTGCAGGTGAGAATGTAACTCGTCGATCTCAGAGTGGATCTGAAACACACACAGAATGCAGTAAGTTCTACAATATAACCATGCATTGGACAAAGAGATACATTATACATAATGTCTACATTTTATTCATTGGACGATGTTAAATGTCTTTGCTGTTTCCCTCTGTGATGTTTGAGTTATATATAATGTATGGTTTAGCATTGTTTGTTTATCAAGCCTGTGAATGTGCTTTGTAATTTCCTCAGGGATCATTAAAGTTATTGATTGATTGATTGATTGAGACATAAAGCAACAAGTTTTAAAACTCTGAATTAGATGCAAAAGTGTGTCTGCATTAAATGTACATGTTGCCAACAGCCTAACCAAACTTGCTTGACATGTCGCCTATCATGCATTAGCAACTGGCCAAAAAGCAGAATACAAATCCTGAAGTAACACAGCATCAGTTTGACAAACAACTAGCCATAGCCAACCTACAGCACAACACCTAAACAAAGCTACATCAGCTAGAAGACTATCTGTTTGCCTATTCTGAACAACCTTAGCTTTTTTCCTTTCCTTTTTTAACCAATCTCTTTTACCAATACTCAGTAGCCAGGAACATGAAATTAAGCATTGCGTCTAAAAAAAACCCACATGGAGACATGATTTGAACAAAAGCCTCTTTAGACGGGGAAAATGCTTGAGATCAGTTATATGCATGATCACCTGCCCCCTTCTTTTTGTGTTCTCAGGCCATATGGCCATAATGGGTGAAGTGTGTATGCGTCCCAACTTCAGTTTCATAATCTCCACGTTGCATTCACTCAATATGTTTATTCATCTGAGATCTGTGACTAGCTGGTATTGTAAAATCTAACTTCTGCTGTTACCTGTCTGAGATCAAAGTTGAACTGGCAGAACTGCAAGTTCTGCCTGAGGCGCCGCTCCTGTTCATCCCAGGTGGACTCCCACCGGCGCCGGTAATCTGACACCACGTCCAGCACCTGCCGGACGTCTTCTCTGGCTGCTGCCTCCGCGTCCTGAAAGAAACATAGTGGTCAGTGTGAGCTATGTACTGCTACAGATATAGTGTAAGGTCAGTGTATTATACAGCATCTGCCGGACGTCTTCTCTGGCTGCTACCTCCGCGTCCTGAAAGAAACATCATAGTGGTCAGTGTGAGCTGTGTACAGCTACAGATATAGTGTAAGGTCAGTGTATTATACAGCACCTGCCGGACATCTTCTCTGGCTGCTGCCTCTGTGTACTGAAAGAAACATCAAAGTGGTCAATGTGAGCTATGCACAGCTACAGATATAGTGTAAGGTCAGTGTATTATACAGCACCTGCCAGACGTCTTCTCTGGCTGCTGTACTAAAAGAAACATCAAAGTGGTCAGTGTGAGCTATGCACAGCTACAGATATAAGGTAAGGTCAGTGTATGTCACGTCCAGAACCTGCCGGATGTTTTCTCTGGCTGCTGCCTCCCCATCCTGAAAAAACCATCATAGTGGTCAGTGTGAGCTATGTACTGCTACAGATATAGTGTAAGGTCAGTGTATTATACAGCATCTGCCGGACGTCTTCTCTGGCTGCTACCTCCGCGTCCTGAAAGAAACATCATAGTGGTCAGTGTGAGCTGTGTACAGCTACAGATATAGTGTAAGGTCAGTGTATTATACAGCACCTGCCGGACGTCGTCTCTGGCTGCTACCTCCGCGTCCTGAAAGAAACATCATAGTGGTCAGTGTGAGCTGTGTACAGCTACAGATATAGTGTAAGGTCAGTGTATTATACAGCACCTGCCGGACGTCTTCTCTGCCTCCGCGTCCTGAAAGGCAGTACATTGCTAAGTCAGTATACATGACTACCATAAAGTCCTGGCCCTACACATTTTGAAGGACAATACAGTGGAACCTCCCTAATAAGACCTTCAAAATTCATCCAAAATGTGGTCTTATAAGGGAGGGGTCTTATAAGGGACGGGTCTTATAAGGGAGGTAATATTAATACTTGCAAAGAAGGGCAATGTCTCAGAGAAGTAGGGTTTATGTGAGAGTGAGTCTTATAATGGGAGGTCTTATAAGGGAGGTTCCACTGTACATTTGAGAGAAAGGGTGTCGCCAAATATAGCAACAAGCCCCACCACCAGATGTTGGTCTTGCAAGATAACTTAATTAAAACTAATGACATCATGTTACTCAACAGGATACAAAGTTTGAAGTGACAACTCCAGGTAATATACCATATTTTATTTTTTAAATCCGCTAAAACATACACAATGTCAAAAAGAATCGTTTTATAGTGGATGCCAACAAAACAAGCATCACCCTTTGAAGAGAACACTTACAAACACATATAGATCTCTATCTTTACAAGTCATAATGAGATCTTTTCTTTTCTTTTTAAAAAGAATCAAAATTAGCAGAGGTTTCACATCAACACATTTAACAAAATCACAACAAAACACCAAAGGTAAGATTTATGTTCTGAAAAGTCATTGGTATAGTGTAAAATGGTTCTCTTCCATCTGTTCATACAACTGAGAGAACAACTGCCGTACAGACACACACCTTACCTAAATTTATTTACCCCCCCTTACCTGTTGTCTGACGCGGGTGACAATATTTTCACCTTCCTCGTTGGTGAAATTGATGAGCTGCGAAACCTCTGTCTTCTTGCGTTTGTGCTGTTCCAACATAGATTCCGCCTGCTGGAGGTCAGAGGGCAGTTGGGACTGCATGTACTCACGCTCTGTGCGCTCGATTAGCTCGTCCAGCTGAAACAGGAATAATAAGTCAGTTGGGAAACAAAGGATTCACACGCTCTGTGCGCTCAATTATCTCGTCTAGCTGACACAGAAAAAAATTAGTCAGTTATTGGGAACCAAGGATTGGCACGCTCTGTGCGCTCAATTATCTCATCTAGCTGAAACAGGAAAAATTACAGTCAGTTATTGGGGCACCAAGGATTGACCCGCTCTGTGCGCTCGATTATCTCATGAGGCTATAACAGGAATAATTAGTCTGTCATTGGGAAAACAAGGATTGGTAAATAAAAATCATTTAAACCAACAAGGATTGCAACGCTCTGTGTGCTCGATTATTTCATTAAGCTGAAAATGAGTGAGCAAGTGAGCTCAGGATACAATTATGACTAACGACAGAATTTCTGGCGATTACACAACCTTTGAGCTTCACACACATACATTTTCTAGTTACATTTGTCTCAGGACGTTCAATAACACTTTCAACAACCTGATCCACCAAGATCAATATCAAATTTCAAAATAAAACAATCTGCTAGAGAGTAAGTAATCTAAAAGAGAATAAACAAAATTTACATGGCATTCACAGCACAGCTTACCTGATTGATGTTTTTGTAGAACTCGATGGTCATCTTGATGAGGATCTGGTATTCGTTCATGCGTGCCTGGAATCGCTGGTGCACGCGAATCAGTTCGTTGACGATCTGATCCTTCTGCCCCCTGGTGTCACCCTTCAGGGACAGTAACTCCGCTGTCTTCAGACGATCCTCTATCTCCTCTTGGGCTTTCTGTGAGACAACAGTTTGAAGTGATTTGTATAAATTACTGCATCATTTGTTTTATACTTGAAGAATTCATAGTATTGACAAAAAAGTATTTAAACTATAGTAGAATAACGCATTTAGTCAGAAAGTAGAATGAAAAAGTTAAAATGTTTCATAGTTGAAATATCTTTTGGCATTCACAAGTTCTTATTAATGATATGAAAGCATTTCCACATGAATGCTTATGTTCAAATCAGCAGAAAGCTGAGGGCACTTCTAACTTATTGAACTCAGTAATTGATAAGAAAAAAAGAAAAAAAACTTTTTTTTTTGCTTTTCCTTTTTCAAGAACTCCTGTGCACCCATCTTGGAGCCTCTGTTTATTTCATTTTCATGCAAAAATACAAAATACAATAACAAGCAACTTTCCGCAAGAAAACTAGCCAACCATAATTTCCCACCCAACAATAGATAAATCATTGTAGTAGCAAAGCATAGTGAATGCAATAACAAATCATTAACTCATTGGAATCACAGTCAAATAGTGTGCGTCGACCCCAGGAATCGCGCGTTTCAGGCCACGTTTTAAAAAATCACTACCAAATAATTAATCAAGATAGAAACAAACAATACTTTGCAAAAGAAAGGTGTATGTCTACCAAATAAAATGCCACACACAGTTAGTGTGCTTACTCATCTCTTTTGTGTAAAAAAACACACTCAGAAAAGTACCCAAAACGGAATTTCCGATTTTGTTTTTAGCCGCCATTTTGCTTATGTAGGAACACAGCCAAAACATAGACAATTTTTTTCAAAACAAAATGTATTCAGTTAGTATGCAGATTTAAATGAATGAAACACAGATGGCTTAGTAGTCATCAGTGAATGAAGCCAAGCCTAACAAAAATCAAAAACATATTTAGAGGGCAAAAGCCTAAACAAAATAGCCTGTAGTGCCATTTATGCTATGCTAAGTGACTTCATGAAATTCGCTAAACAAAAATAAGGCCCAATACGGTCTAAGGGGAGCAATCGAAGCATAAATGAGTGTACTTTGACTTTCAACAGTAAGCTCCCTTGAATAGGGTATATTTGTGTATGCAAAAAAATCGGAAATTCAGACAGTAGTTGTCTGCCGTCATGACCTGAACAGAGACTCACAGTGACGGGAGACATCTGATGTCATGACTCCAATGAGCTAAGAAATGTATCAAATAACATGCTATAGCAATTACCATTCATCACACAATAATCAATTGCAAAACGGTATTCATTCACAAGGAACCAGTCACAGAGCACATAACAAAACAATTACCAAACTTACACCCCAAAGATGTTAAACACAATACCAATTTATCACACTCTTGTTTTGACCAACACTCAAAACGATATAGAGCAAACAATCAGAACAATATTCAGCAAACCACAGTAACACAACCACCAAGCAAAACTCCATAAGTATCACAATACCATACCTTTCTTACACAGCACAAAAGGACATTATATTCAATACAACTCCACACTGTTAATAAATATTAACAGGGCTTCCTCAGCATGGTCCTTGTCTGGCTGTCTACTCATCTCCCTCTCCCTCTCTCCTTCTTTTTCTCTCCCTTTTTGTCTTTGTTTTTTTTCTTTTCTTCGACCTATTCGCCGCTTGTCAATCACAATAATGGTCAATAATGACTTTGGTGACTTACTGGAAGAAGAAGAAGAATAATAAGAAGAAAGGACTATTTGATTCAAAGAAAAATAATAAATAAATAGGAGAAAAATAAGAAGCAATTTTTTTGCGAAATATGGATACAAGGTGGGGTTTTACAACCTAGATCAGATGAAGATAATTCAATGATAGAGGAATGGGCAGACTTCTTAACTGTCAAGAACTTGACAATGTAGCAACTTCTAATAATTTGAATAACTTCCTGTAGTATTTCATGTCTGACAGACAGGTTGAATTTCTCGGAGGTTTTAGCACATAAAAATCTTAAATGTAAGTGCGACTTTCTTCAGAATCAAAGAATTGACAAAGGCAATTACATGCTTCAACTCTGATGTTCATAGTTCATGGATTTTTCTTAGCTTGCAAACCCTGCCCAACAGTACTTTTTAAGGGGAAGTTTGCTCCTTATTTCCTGTGTAGCTTATATACCGAAAATTAAAGCAAACTGCCTGGAGTCAGGTTTCAGACACACCCACAAACACCCCTAACGCTAGCCAAGCCTACATTGTACTGGCAAAAAGCTTTCAATCTAAAATGTTCAGCTCTGACTAACCCTGAAGACACTTCCCAAAGAACAGTAAGAATTTATCTGACAACATCCACAGCATACGAGGAAACACAACAGACAATAAAAAGATGCCAAAAGGGCCAGAAATAGCTAGACAGCCTTAGTATCAGCAAAGATAGCATAGGTAATTACAACAAATATACACCCAAGACACAGTATAATAATTATAGTTTGTTTAAACACACATATACACAAGTTGTCATAACACAGACAGATGGAGAAAAAAACACATGAACATAAAAGCATATCCACACATAGCAGAATCACAAATGCAAAAGAGGTGACTCATCACACAAATACAGAAATCCACAAAACGCTTGTAGCAGCAAAACCCAAGACACCCAAACATGCCAAATTCATCATCGTCGACCGATATTACTGCAGCATTCCGTTGCCACACCTTGCCTTGTACACCTGGCAGACCCAGCTTCAGCATCACACCACACCACAAAGGGGAGTACACTACACCAGGCAACACCACTTCAAGAAAGAGAGCAAAGAGCACCCCACAACAGACAACACTGAAGAGCTAGGGCAAGGGGGGGGGGGCGATGACTACCTTGGCCAAGGGAGCAAACTCTGCCAGCTTGTTGTGCAGATCGTGGGCCTTTTCCAGTGAGTTTCCCAGCTGTCCCGAAATGTAGGGCAGGAAAAAGTCCCGCTCAATCTTCATGACATGGTCAATGGTCTACAGGAGACGGGGAGGAGAACAAACAGAAAACAACAGCCCCGTGTCAAATATAAAGACCACGCACACTTCACGGGGCTAGTGACCGCACCACCACCACTTCATATCTATCTGTTTTCTGGGCACTAAGGACCTTTATCAAGAGCGGACATTTAATGATTCAAACATGCCGCAAAACTTCATAACCTTGTTTTGTTGTTGTTTAATCTCTGCATAAGGTAGAGAACAAACACTCTTTAAAAGATTTTTCTTTCAGAATTTTGGAACAAGACAAAAGAAAATTTATAGTAAAAATGTTTTTCTTAGATGTGCATTTATTTCATGGCGTACATAAATGATTATACAGATAGATACATGTGCCAGTGGTACAGTCACTTGCCCTGATTCATTCCATGGTATTCCAAGTACCTTATACTCTGGTAGAAAGCCATTTAAGCGAGCCTGTAACTGCTGGCTCGACACTCGCCCTGACCCCAGCTCCCCGGCAATCAGGGGGAAAAACTCAAGTTCTAGATTCATCACTCTGTCAATCGTCTGAAAACATACAGCACCCACTATGTACTGCTTGAAAACAATGGCACACACAAACAGTAACTGGAAAGACTAAGCTTTTTACCAATTACCATCAGCTAAAGTATGCACAAACGTTTTACTGAAACATTTTTCTTCAATTTTACATCTCTATTTTTAAATCAAAGACTTGAAAACAATTATTGACTGTCAAACAATATAAAAATAAGTCACATTTTATTATTTTTATATTAAGAAAGAGGGTTTTTTCCAGATGATGTTGAAAATAAATACACCACCAAAGCCAACTAGTTTCACTTTTTTTCATACTAGCTAATAAGCTTTATTTGAAAGACAACAAAATAAACCTTTTCTTTTGTGAAATCATATATCAAGATTACATACGTTTTTTTTTTTATTGAGTTACTAAATACTGTACAAATTTGACATATAAAAACCACCTCAAAACTTACCCCTTTTGCATAGGGAGCTGGCATAAGGCATAGCTGATTTATGATTTCAAACAAAATTTTGCTGACTTTTCCTTTCCATTCAAATACTTATGCAAATCCATTGTCGTTTATCAGTTTAAATAATTATTGCACCTGGCACACAATCATAAAGTAATCATGTGTGTGTGTGCGCGTGCATGTGTGCGCGTGCATGTGTGTGTGTGCGTGTGTGTGTGTGTGTGTGTGTGTGTGTGTGTGTGTGTGTGTGTGTGTGTGTGTGCATGCATGCGTGCGTGCGTGTGGCATACACTGATGCATTATATTAGTCACCTGACTGCTGGCAGACAGTGGATGAGAAGACTGATTGAGTCACCCTGAGAAATTGGAATCTAGCATTCAGAAAGTCAGGTACCTAACTATTTAGACATGTATTTTTTGTTACCTAATTTCTCAAAACAGCCAAGTTGAAGCAACAAATCTTGAGGAAACCAAGAGAACATATGTAATGGTGAGAGTGGTGAGTTTCATATGGCTGTTGTGGTTTTTGTGATGCCCTGACAAATTGTTCCTTACTTATGATCTGTACTACTTCTTCTGTGCATATAATATGCATCAGGTTATCATATTCTGGCCTTTCTGACATCCTAGATGAACTAAGGCAACTTAAGTTTTGAAACATTTGCACTATCATCTGCTACTGTTATACAGTGGAACCCCGTTTAATGGGCACCTCAGTATCGAAGACACCTCAGTAATCTGGACAGCTTTACTCAGTCTCTTCCCTTCTTATTCATTACTAAAAGAGTCTTCAGTATAGCGACTACCTCGCAATTAGACAGTTTTCGCCAGTCTGTAGGGTGGTCACAATACTGAGGTTCCACTGTAATCAAAAGAAATGTGACGACGATGATGATGATGATGAAGATGATGATGATGATGATGATGATGACAATGATTCCATACCTTTCTAGCATCCTGGATGAACTGGTGCCACTGAGATTTGAACTGTTTGCTGGAGAGTACTCTCTGCTGCCATAATGATGAAGATGATCATGATGACAATGACAATGATAACGATGATGATGGTGATGATGATGACAACAATGATTCTATACCTTTCTGGCATCCTGGATGAACTGGTGCCACTGAGATTTGAACTATTTGCTGGAGAGTACTCTCTACTGCCAGAATGATGATGATGATTGTGACGATGACAATGATAATGATTATGATGACTATGATTCCATACCTTTCTGGCATCCTGGATGAACTGGTGCCACTGAGATTTGAACTGTTTGCTGGAGTACTCTCTACTGCCAGAATGATGATGATGATTATGACGATGACAATGATAATGATTATGATGACTATGATGATTCCATACCTTTCTGGCATCCTGGATGAACTGGTGCCACTGAGATTTGAACTGTTTGCTGGTGAGCACTCTCTGTTGCCAGCCGTCCCACAGCTGGCTGAGCTGAGCCATGCGCTGGCCCACTGACTCCAGGGACGACTCCACTGTGTGGATCGCTGTTTGAACCTCCAGTGTGGAGTCGTCAGAGATCTGAACACACACATTAAAATATACAGACACACTTTATGGATAGCTGTTTGAACCTCCAGTGTGGAGTCGTCAGAGATCTGAACACACACATTAAAATATACAGACACACACTCCACTGTGTGGATCGCTGTTTGAATCTCCAGTGTGGAGTCATCAGAGATTTGAACACACACATTAAAATATACAGACACACACTTCATGGTGTGGATAGCTGTTTAAACCTCCAGTGTGGAGTCGTCAGAGATCTGAACACACACATTCAAATATACAGACACACATTCTACTGTGTGGATCGCTGTTTGAACCTCCAGTGTGGAGTCGACATAGATCTGAACACACACATTAAAATATACAGACACACACACACTCCACGGTGTGGATAGCTGTTTAAACCTCCAGTGTGGAGTTATCAAATATTTGAATGCAAATATATTTTGTCAGACATTGAGATCTGAACAATTCAATGGGTGTTTTTTTAACATAACAAGTATTCTCAACCACACACACACTCAAACATGCTTGTACTTAGCCATGCTCACAAACACACACACACAAAGTGCACACATACTTGCGCACAGACACGCTCACGTGCACAGACACACACACAACAAAGCAGACCCAGACATACCGTGGAGGAGTTCTGCAGGAAAAGCTTTCCTTTGGCGTCGAACTCTGCGAAAAGCTGCTCTGCCTGAGAGTACATGGATTGTACCTGGTGCAGAGCAGTGTCTGTAAGGTCCTGAAGGTCCTCAGTCTCTGAGCGCACTATGTGCTGCAAGCCGTCCAAACTGCTGGACAGCTGTAATCATAAGAACCATCATCACCATCACCATCACCATCATCACCATCATCATCACTGTCCTAAGGTCCTGAAGGTCCTCAGTCTCTGAGCACACTATGTGCTGCAAGCTGTCCAAACTGCTGGACAGCTGCAAAATCATAAGAACCATCATCACCATCATCATCATCTGTAAGGTCCTGAAGGTCCTCAGTCTCTGAGCGCACTATATGCTGCAAGCTGTCCAAACTGCTGGACAGCTGCAATCATAAGAACCATTATCACCATCATCATCATCACCATCATCATCATCAGTGTCTGTAAGGTCCTGAAGGTCCTCAGTCTCTGAGCGCACTATGTGCTGCAAGCCGTCCAAACTGCTGGACAGCTGCAATCATAAGAACCATCATCACCATCATCATCATCATCATCAGTGTCTGTAAGGTCCTGAAGGTCCTCATTCTCTGAGTGCACTATGTGTTGCAAGCCATCCGAACTGCTGGACATCATAATATCATTATCATCATCATCTTCAGCATCATCATCAAACTCCTCAATGTGCTACAAGCTGTGTAGACCGCCTGACCGCTGGTAAACAGTTTCTTACTATAAAATTATTTCAAGTCATATTATAAGGCGCAAGGGTCTCAGTCTGAGAAACAAATATTGTCGAAAAATATAACAGTAATATATATTATTATGATCATTACTACTTCTCACCTGTTGCTTGAGTTTCAGGAAAGAGACGTATATCAGTGCGAGCTGAATGCGGTTCTCTACCACACGCTGTAAGCGACCGTAGTGCTTAGTCAGCGCGTCTGCCCTCTCTGCCGCCGCCTGGGCCTCCTGGTCCCCTGACTTGACCAGGGCCATGGCAGACCCAGAGAGGGACTCCAGAGCCGCATTCTTGTCCTGGAATGGATATCAGAATCATCGTCATCATCACCATCATCATCATCATCATCATCATCGTGATCATTACCATCATCATTCCTGACTTGACCAGGGCCATGGCAGACCCAGAGAGGGACTCCAGAGCCGCATTCTTGTCCTGGAATGGATATCAGAATCATCGTCATCATCACCATCATCATCATCATCATCATCGTGATCATTACCATCATCATTCCTGACTTGACCAGGGCCATGGCTGACCCAGAGAGGGACTCCAGAGCCGCATTCTTGTCCTGGAATGAATATTTTTAACATCATCGGCATTATCATCTTCACCATCATAATCGTCATTCTAGGAACTTGTAAGATACACCCTGCCATCCCCAATTCTCCACTTTCCAAAACATGTCCACATCTAAACCTTATAAACTCATAAACCATACGCACTGTGTATGCATGCACACACACACACCCTGATATCTTCATCTAGTTGCACGTATGCTTAAGAAAATCCTTGGCACTAGCTAACATGCACCCACACACGCACGCAAGCGCACAATAACGCACGTGTGCATGCACACACACACACACACACACACACACACACACTGACCCTGATATCTTCGTCTAGTTGCTCGTGTACTTCAAGAAAGTCCTTGGCACTGGCAAGGCTTGTTCCCATAGTGGAGTGGCGGCTCAGCATGGACTGGCCGATTTGACTCAGCCAGGTGGACAGCTGAAAAACACAGCACCATTTCAATCAATAACATGCATGATAGACAGCATCAATCATTAATGATAGCTACACTATGGGTAACATTCAGATAGCATTTTGTTTAAATACCTCAAATTAAATGCGCTACGGCAGATTAGCATTGACTGATCTGACTCTGCTAGGTGGATAACTAAATGCAATTAAATTATTTTGCTAATCTTCTTCTTCTTTTTCTGCGTTCCCAGGCCAAAAGGCCATAATGGGAAAAGTATTTATGTGTACATTTTCAGTTTTACCTGGTCTCCCCGCTGCGTACAGCCGACACATTCCGATTTCAGAGGAGCTCAAAGGAGAAAAGTTATTTGGAAGATCTGTTAGAAAAAAGGCAGGAGAATGGGCCAATAAGTCAGAAAGATAGTAGATGACAGCAAGCAAAGGAAAAAGGCAGTCAAAGAGAGGGGCAGATTAGAGGAAGTTACAAGCACAGAACTTCCAGAAAGTGGGGGAACTATTTCTACGAAAGACCCCCCCCCCTTATCCCCATGGGGAGATTTTGCTAATGTAGTTAACAACAGTTTAGTCATGAAGATTTAAGCATGGGAATTGCATTACCAGGGGTTCCGTTGCTTTCAATGACAAAATTAGCCTAATGCTTTTATCATAATAATAAAATTCAGTCCATTCAGCTAAACAGTTCAAAACAGAATATTGAATTAAAAATTCTACAGGTTTAAGTGAGTGCATGTAAAAACAAACCCTTGTCCGCTAACTCACTTCAAAATGTTAAAAAGGAGAAAACAAAAAAGAAAAAGTGCCAGAGAAGCTGTGCAGGAAGCATCCACTTACGCCATTGTAGTTTTCCTGGAATTGCAGGTAGGCCTGACTCCTCTGCCACGCTTCCGCCCTTCTGGCCTTACACAGTGATTCAAGGCAATCACAGCGCTTTTGGAGCTCCTCCAACTGTAATGCACAAAACAATATTAAACATTACATAACACATAGTAAACAATAATAACCTCCTCAATCAAGAGAGAGAGAAAATCTATTTAATGTCCTCCAGTCTGGAACAGACACATATGGGCATTAGTAGATATAAAGATGGCGGGAACGATCATGGAAGCAATGCCCGGAGGCAGTGCAACACCAGGAAAGTCCCAAATTTTTAACAATACAGATGGGTATTATAAAAAAATATTCCATACTCTCAATAAAGATTTTGGCCTTGAACTATTTATACTTGGGAGAGCATGTCTCCTGGATTATCCTCGCCTGTCACCATTTAAAAAATAAAAAGTAGATCCCTAACAGGATTAACTATTCATTTTCATGATTGTAAGAGAAATCTAGTTTATTACTCGTACTTGTAAATCTAGTATACAGGGAAACCCATTTAGTACGAGTACGGTTTAAACGAGAGCCCGTGTTTAACGAGTGGTTTCAAAATTCCCGACCACAAGCCTTCTTTTTCCTTGTTAAATAATTCTGCATACAACGAGCTCGCTACAACGAGCAACTTGCATATAACGTACAATTTATTGACTCCCAAAGTCAAGCTTTTATGCAAAAACTACATGGTTAGAACGAGAACGCACTTACAACCACACCGCCATCCCAAAGTCAAGCTTTCTTGCACAACTACCTGGCTAGAACGAGAACACGCTGACAACAACATCGCCATCTTGACTGACCCCTCGATATGTAAGCGGCATTCTGATTGGCCGATATAACAACTTAGGTGTCTGCAGCGCAAGCAGACGACACTGGACTCGCTCTTTGCGCACTGATCTTGTGACTTCCGGGAAATTTTAACTTTCTCTTAAAGCGCGTGTGTGGATTTTATGTTTTGGATGTTATCGTGTGTTAATAAACTGTTTTAAAGTGTATGTAATCGGCATTAAAAACCCTATGGATACAGGATACTGGGCTTACAACCATGCTCTGTTGGGTAAGTGTGTTGTTTCCGTTTTTCTGTCTTTTTCACACTTTACCAGCACGCACATCACAGTAGATGTGAGGAGCGATTGATAGGTTCGTCAGGGTTGCCAAAATCGATAAAATGGTTTGAACGAGCAATGCTTACAACGAGTAAATTGGCCCTCTCCCCTGCAATTCGTACTAAACGGGTTTCACTGTATTACTCGTACATATCACTATACACCACTGAACAACAAATTTCCTTATACATGTATTGGAAAAGAAATTTAAAAAATGACTAAGGCTTCTTCTTCTTCTTCTCTTCAGGGCCCACGGTCAGTGTGTTGACCATTCTGGTTCCTTTGGAGAAAAAAAAACACTGAAAGAATGGGGGGCGATGGTCATTTTCCGAGGACATGGTTGATTGATTCAGTGACTCCTCTCCAAAAGACAATGTCATAACAAGCTTGAAACACATTTCAACAACAACAAAAATCTGCAGAACAAACAAATGCCACAGGTGCTCACCTTGCGTCTAACGCCATCGGCCCCAGAGTCGGTGCTACTGACCCTCTCCAGTAGCAGCCTCCCCTCATGGATGGCCTGTGTAGACACCTCTACAATGGCATTAGACAGCTGGGAGTGACGCTCCGCCAGCTCACCGCTGTTCCGCGGCAAGTCCACACTGTTCAGGTGGACTTCGATCTGATCCAGCTGATTTAGAGCCTGAAAACCACCCACAGCAACAACCAATGGTTATTAACTCAGACCTGTTTACCCCCTTTAGTCTGGATAGCTGAAATGAGTAGTTTTGGTGCAAAATGTGTAGTTTTATTCATTAAACCATCAAACAATGTTCACTGAAAATGAGTAATTAGAGCATTATTTTCAATTCTGAAGAGTAGTAGAGGTCCAAATTAAGTAGAATACTACTCGAAAAGAGTAAACAGGTCTGTTAACCCCTTCCCTCCCTCCCTGCCTGAAGGGGTCAATGTCATATCCATCTAAACCAGCTCATTTTCAAAAGCTTGTAAAAATATGATAAGAACTCCCAAACCCCTTCTATTTGAAGGTTGATGCAGAGCCTAAGAATAAAACTAGAAATACATTGTGACTATGAAACCCGGCCAGAGTTATGTCCTCCCACCCCTCAACCCCCACACCATCCATTGCCCCCCACCCCACCTCCCCATCCCTCACACACACACACCTACACACACATACACCACTTCCCACAAAATGCATAAAAACCAGTTTACATACTACAGTCGACCCCCTCACGAACGGCCCTCTGATTTACGACCTCCCCTCTTTTACGACTGAAATATGAATGACGGATCGTTTTTCTTCTAAACCTGCCTCCTCATTACGACTCCCCCTCTAACGCGTTTTACGACCGTAAATCTTGTTGTTTTTACGACCGATGCAACACATTCTGACAATTATCAGTCGCAAAAATGTATATCTATCCTCGGCCTCAGTTCGAGCCGACGCACAGCTGGGGTACCACTGTTGTTAGGTCAATGTCGGTAAAAACGAACCGTTCTCATGCCGAAATTGAAGAATTTAATCAGCGATATCACGATCTCACCACTAAATGTCACCACTTTTATGCACATGTGTCATCACTGAGCAGTTTATGATCAAAGTTTGAACTGAAACAGTCGCGATTGTGTCGATCTTTACGAACTCTGTGCACACGTAGGCCTAAATGCGAAGTCAACTCCCAAGTTGAAACTAGGTGATCGGTCACACTCCATAAGTTGGAACTCAGTGAATGGTCACACTTTACAAAAAATAAGTTGAAAAGCAGCTCCTTTCCGTTATCAAACTGATAAATCGGCGTTAGTGTGTGCACTGAAACACTCACTGAATGCAAACAACTCACAAAATCCGATAAATGAAAGCAGCTGGCGCATTAGCGTTTGCCGTGATTTCGTATTTGCGGTATGTGCGGCGCCATTTTGTCAGCCGAGCTGTATGCGCGGTAAAAGTTTCGTGTGTGCAAACTGTGACTGAAAATGAACTGCCAGAGCGTAAAATGGCGAAAATTAGGTCTGTACTGTTGTTATGTGTAGTTTCTGTGTGAGTGCAACACGGGCCGTCGAGCACACTTTCTGTTTTCGCCCGTTTTCGCTCGTTTTCGTATATTAGCTAGACCGCGGATGTTTTATTCAAGAATGACGGAGAAGGCATGTTTTAGTTTTAGTGTATGCATGTGCTGTGCGTCATATACGGTGTAGTGAGTCACTGAGTGCATTGTTTTGGTCACCCCTGATTTAAGACCCCCCTCTTTTACGACCGATTTTTCACGATTTTTTGAAGGTCATAAAAGAGGGGGTCGACTGTATTATGCATAACGAACACACTAACCAATGCATTTGCAAACCTCAGTACCTGCCTGTGTAGCTCTTCTACCCCCACCCTCCACTTTCCCTGAGCTTGCACTACTCCAACGTCCCCCGTCTTGTCAAAGGGGCAATACTCTTGATTATGTTTTTGTCATAAATACCTGGAGTTGCTTCCCTTTGACCATTTGGCAACATTTGAATGTTAGTGCTTGAACAAACAAAAACCAAACAAACTTCAAGGCCAGCACAGTTATAATTCTTTTCACAGAACCCTCCCTGCATTGTGATGCACCACCTCACGAAATTTGAAGTGATTTTATTCACTGGTTCATGAGATATAGCTCGGAAATGAAATATGTAGCTCAAAGAAGGACATTTTGGTTTTCAAGGTCAAACCTCAAGGTCAAGGTCCACACAGTCATGAATATCGACAGGAACCTTCATTTTCAAGATGTCTACACCTCTGCCAAATTTGATCAAAATCTGTCAAGTAGTTTTTAAGATAATCGATGCAGAGACAAACACAGACACGTCACAATACCCACCCTCTGGCCGGGTAAATATGTCCATCCATGATCATTACTGTCATTTCTACATACTAAGCTGATTCAGAGCCTGCCTCCAAAAAAATGTCATAATCATGATTGTCACTTATATTTGATCCAGTTGATCTAGAGCCTGACAAAAAAATATATTTGTGATCCTTACAGACACACACACACATATTTATTGTCTAAGATCACTGTAAGGTGGATAGAACGGAACACACATATACACACACACACACAGTCGCGTACACGCACACCCACACACATAAACTTAGAACACATTGGACCAGCCCGCCAGAATAGTATCTGCCCCCTCCGCTATCTGGCAGTCATGGTCGGAAACGACTGACTGGCATACCAGTTTAAGAATATGAGACATTACATTGTGATCATTACATTAACTTAATATAATTTTTTTAATGTTGGCTAAATGTCCCCCCTGCAAATGTTGGCTAAGTGTCCGTTGGCAAAATGTCCATTGGCTAAGTGTCTGTTGGCTAAATGGCCGTTGGCTAAATGGCCGGATACCCTTACAGACACTTCTACTTGACTAAGCTGACTTAGCGCCTGAAAACACCCACAACCACATGCATGCTTGCTTTTACACATGTATGAATACACGCAAGCACACACACACACACACTGACCGTTTGTGCTAGGTTGAAGAAAGATACAGCCATGGAGATGTTCTTTCTCCTGGCGTCCAGTTTGACCATGAAGTTCTCGCACTCAGTGTCCACCAGCATGAGGCGCTGACGGATGCCCTCCGCGTCCACACTGGACCGTCGAAGAAGGCCGTCCGCCGTTCGCAGGAGAGACAGCATGTTCTCCTGGATCTCCTGCACATGGGAAACACGGATTTGGTGTTAATTCTATCTTTTAACCATGAAGTTCTCGCACTCACACTTTTTTCTATCTTTTAAAGAATGAATTAATCTTTTATTTAACGTGTGTTCACTTCACAGTAACATTACACGAACATAATTAAAATCAACAACAAAAAAGAAGAAAAAGAAAAAGAAAATATTTTTTTTTTAAACCTAAAAACAAAAACAAACAAAAAACCCAGAAAAAAAACAATACTAGCATGCAATCGAAAACCTGTTATAAGAAGTATCCTACTGAACTATGTAAAATATTTGGTGCTATCTTTTAAACCAAGGGGTCAGAATCAGTGCAGACAATTCTGCCACTCTCTTTGACTCTGCCTTTTCCCTTTGCTTTCTATCATCTACTATCTTTCTGACTTATTGGCCCATTCTCCTGCCTTTTTTCAAAAACAATCTTCCAAATAATTTTTCTTCTCTGAGCTCCTCCGAAATCGGAATGTGTCGGCTGTACGTAGCAGGGAGACCAGTGAAAACTGAAAACCGGACATATTCGTACCTTACCCATTATGGCCATATGGCCTGGGAACGCAGAAGAAGTACAGAAAATATTACACCTCTAGATGTTTAGATGTCACCTGGATATTTTAGGGGGTCTGTCTATAATTTAAACATTTCTTTTTAAAACTGTGAGTTAGGTGCAAATTTGCTACGTTTTGTGATGCGTCATACATCTGTGTGCAATAATTATCACTGGGATTCTAGATGGCAGCATGCACCAGGCATTGTACTGGAAATGGGTCTAGGGATAAGGCTCTTTATGGCGATAAGGGGGCATAACTCCTTGATTCCGAAGACATACAACTGTTACAAATAGGGTCAGATGACATCTAAAAATAAACCCCTTCCTCCAACCTTTATTTTTCATCAAGTTCAGCGAATTCACTAAAAAGGTATCATGCCTATGCACACGCTAAATACACATACACTGAATTTGGGTACTTCTACAAGAACACAGAACTTAATCTCTGTACTTGTGTCGACTATTGGCTATTGACACTTCAAAGCAAACCAATTACTTGAAATTCATCTTCAAGAATGTATCAAATCTCAAAATACACTTTCTTTAGTAGAAATTATATTGATTTGATGCTTTCAGAACTGCTGCTTTGCAGATGCCATGTGACTTCCCTGCAAAGCATGTCTGACTTAGGTCCAGTATCTCCACATGACTTAAATTCAAATTGTTTGCAATACGGTTTTTTTAAACTTCATAAACATAAGAATAATGGAACGAAATTGTTAATCCAATCATCTTTGTGAAAGAGAAATCCAATCATAAAACACAACTGAAACAAACTTAATAATGGCACAGCTGCTATACACCTACCCTGGCCTCAGCTTCGAACTGGTTGTGTTGTTCCTGGATGTATTTGGCACTGGCGTAGGAATCGCCCAGATCTGTGCGCTGCAAATAGCTGTTGCCCACAGTTCTGAACCATTCTAGGATCTGGATGAAATACATTAAATGGGTCAGGGGTTTTTTCAATTTAATATTTTGCGATCATTATGTAATACAGACCAGATACATGCCATCACCTTCATAGGATTCTTTTTTTTTATAAAATAAGCGATGATCATTCACATGAAAAAGAACTCTTTCACAGAGTTTATGCTTGTGCTGCAAAGATTTTTTTTTCTCAGAAATTGTTTTAAGAACAATATCCAAAAAGTAACTGCCGAAGACAAACAAAAAGGTATCTTCCCAAACATTCCGTGATACAGAATAAATGTACTTACAAAATAACATTAACAAAGAAAAATGCTTCAATAAAAATGTTCAATACAGGAGAAAGATATTCCCAAAATGATTCACAAATAAATACGAAAACTAGTATGGCACTGGGGGAAAAAAACGGAGTGTAAACACACATCTAAAAACAAAGAAAAGCACCATACAATGACTCACATATGCTACGCTACAAGATATGTAAGCTAACCTTGTTGACTTCTTGGTCTAACTGGCATAGTTGAAGACATTGTTCTAGTTGGATCTTGCGTTGGGTCCATAGTTCTTCCAGGTGTCTGCGTTTGTCGTGTAACAGTTCCAAAAGGTGTTCAATTCCGTAGCAGGCTGCAGTGGTGGCGTGTCGATTTTGTATGTCCGCATGCATACCCATCTCCTTGATCTGGTCCAGGAGCGATTGCCCCATGTCCATCGTGTGTTTCGAACTCTCCAAAATGTCTGAGGGGTAAAGGCATAGACATAGTTACAGTAATGCACACAGTTATACAAAGAGGTTGTATGTGTGTGAATGTGTTTTGCAGCCAGGGCAAGTGCTCCGAATTCATCATTTTATGGTGTTTTATGCTGGAACTGTCCAAACATGTGCGTGTGTGTAAGTGTTTTACAGGAACAACTGTCCCATGTCCATAATGTATATGGACACAAATAGACACACACAGCTATGCAAAAATGCACACAAACATTCAAAGAAGTTGTGTGTGTGTGTATGTGCATGTGCGTGTGTGTGTGTGTGTATGTGTGTGTGTGTGTGTGTGTGTGTGTGTGTGTATATGTGTGTGTGTGTGTGTGTGTATGTGTGTGTGAGTATATGCTGTAGAAGCATTGTATGTTGTTGTGTGTTTCAAAATCTATAAAATGTCTACACAGCACCATACAAGACTCAAGATTCAAGATTATTGTAATAATTCTTTTGCCCCTGTTGGGGTGTGGAGATGCAACACAAAACATTATACATTGGGTCACATATTATAAAATCACACAACAAAATAAATTTGAGAAGAAATACAATCGCATAACATATTCCCGTCAAAGTAACAAATGTTTCTTTTCTATAAAAAGTACAAAACATATTTATCCCAAACGAGTGTCGTCCAATTATCCCAAATGGGAAGTAAATGCATTTAAAAATAATAATTTATGCAATATGAGTTTAAACACAGTTGTGTACTCACTATGTTTCATGTCGTTGTGCTGCTGAAGAAGACTGCGAGCAGAGTTGAGGTCTGTGGCTAATGGCACATTCAGGAAGTTGCCCTGAACTTGTTCCATGCTTGACGATAACTGTGGTACAGCAGAGAGATATAGCATTATTTTATCATAGAGAATATAAGGGTACAACGTTCTTTGTTAAAAGTCAAGGCTAAATACATCACCACAACAACAAAAAGGAGCATGAAAATAGCAATACAGTGGTCGCCGCTTTATAAAACCGCGGTTAATAGAGCCAGCCGCTTATTAAAGCCGATTTCTTATGGTCCGGATTTTCCACTATATGTTATGTATTAAAAAAAGCCGCTTAATAAAACCACCCCGCCGCTTATTAAAGCCACTTTTCTCAGAGAAATCACATAGTTTGTGACTAAAACTCACACGATTTTGTTCTTTTTTCTTTTCTTTTCTTTTTTTTGGGGCGTAGAAAATATGTCACTTGTGTCACTCAAGACATATTTATGTGCACGCTCACGTGTATCATGAAGTAACTGAGTTTAGAAAAGAATGTCAGTCAATAAAAACCGCACGTGTTGAGTTAATAAATAAATTAAATCACTTTACTGTTTTCTGTCGGACTGGCAACTTCAAACAAGAGGCAAGAATGAATTGAATCAAAATGCCGAAAAGAAAACGCCAAGATTTAACCACAAACGAGAAACTTGACGAAAGAAAATGTGAAAGTGTGACTGATGTAAACAAAAGAGAAGCACAAAAAAAAGTGTTCGAAAATGACGTAATCCTGGACCGCCGGTTATTAAATCCGCCGCTTATTAAAGCCATTTTTCGTCGGTCCCAAAATGGCTTTATAAAGCGGCGACCACTGTAGTGGTATTTTACCATTACAACCGCTAAGCATGATAAAAAAAAAAGCTACAATAAAATAAAAAATTCAAAGAGCAAACAAATTACATGTACTTTATCTTGAATTCTATGCAAGTAATCATGTTTTTCAAGTTAATTAAACAACCGATAAGTATGTTTTTTCAAGTAAAACCAAAGCAAAATTAAAACAAAAACGATAAATTTTAATTTACTTGCACTCTGGGCAAGCAATCATGGTCTTCAAGCTTAAAACAAGAACATAAAATCAAGACTCAAATAGAAAATCACTGACGTCTCGTGCACTCTGGTGGAATGTGACGCTCTGCTCCAGCAGTTTACTCCTGTACTGCAGTTTGTCGTTCAGGTCTCTCCACGCTTCGGCCAGTGTGTCCGCCATCGCGCCGTGCACGTCTGTCTGCGAACGGTTGCTGTCCGCATAGGTGTCGGCGCGCCGGAGAAGTTCCATCACTTCCCCTTCTTTGGACTGAAACACAAACAGGCGACCAAAGCATGTTTAACTGTTCATTGAGGTCAAACCAAATACAACAACAAAAATATGACTTTGAGACATCTTCCAAGAAATATTTCTATTAATTTAAATGAAAAAGGGAAAAGAAACAAAAAACAATGCCACTCACCAAAAGAGCAAAATGTTCATGTAAATCAAGACAAATAGGAAATAAACAAATGATGTCCCCCTGACAATGATGTCCCCCTGATGTCTAAATGAATTACCCCCTTATGATGATGTCCCCCTGATGCCTGACTGATTGACCCCCTGAAAATGATGTCCCCCTGATGCCTGACTGATTGACCCCCTGATGATGATGTCACCCTAATGTTTAAATGAATGACACTCTGATGATGTCCCCCTGATGCCTGACTGATTGACCCCCTGATGATGATGTCCCCCTGATGTCTGACTGATTGACCCTCTGATGATGATGTCCCCCTGATGCCTGAC
>JAGGCT020000529.1:55000-86081 GCA_017654935.2 Phymorhynchus buccinoides | reverse complement strand
CTCTCTCTCTCACACACACACACACACACACACACACACACACACACACACACACACACACACACACACACAGTCTCAGAGACAGACAAGAGATAGAGAGGCAGACAAACAGACGAGAGAGAGAGAGAGAGAGAGAGAGAGAGAGAGAGAGAGACAGAGACAGAGACAGAGAGTGAGACAGACTGCATGGTAGACGAGAGACAAACAGACAGATGAGAAAGAGAGAGGCAGACAGACATACAGGAAAGATAGAGAGAAAGAGAGAGGCAGACAGACAAGGGAGATGCAGATAAGTAGACAAGAGGCAGATAACAAACAGTAGATAGAGAGACAGAGACATACCAAACAGACAGAGAAAAAGACAGACAGTCAGAGAGACGAGAGAAAATAGTAAAAGACAGACAGACAGACGAAAAAGCAGTACATGCGCCCACAAGCATTAAAATGTGCTAGGCTTGTGATTGTACCGACAAACAAGGGGAGTAACTCTGGTACGCAACTTTCGGTCTATTTAGGGATAAGCCCTATTACACACACACACCTCAACCACCACCACCACTACCGCCACATTTTCCAAATGAACCCTATTATTATACGGCAATACAGTCTTCAATTTCTTGCGCAAGATTCTGATTTATGTTTTTTAAATAAACTAAGATAGCACTGGTAGCAAGAGCCCAACCTTAAAAAGATAGAAAGGGATGGGAAAACTGGAGTGTTTTTAATCAAATGTTTCATGCATAACTCCACATCATTAATGAGCGACTTAGCAGGCTCTTTTGCCCACCAGGTGGCAAAACACTTGAGTGGGGCTAATCCTCTCTATATTCTTAGTTGGGGATAAAGAGAGAGAGAGAGAGAGAGAGAGAGATAGGGAGGAGTCCAACCCTCTCTCTCACTACGCCCAACTAAGAATATAGCGTGATAAGCCCCACTCGAGCGCTATGCCCCCTGGCGGGCAAATAATCGCCATGAGTCGACCATTACCCACAAGAGGAGAAGAGAAGGAAAGAGAGTGAGGGATGCCTTAAGATTTACTGTCCAGCTCTCCCTGGAGTTACATTGTTTTGTTGATTATGATGTATCTGATTTGATGAGAGCTTTTAGTCTTGGTCTTGTTGAATGACTCACTGGTCTCATTCAATGTCTTAGTTGACCGTGATCCACAGACATTATCCAGTGTGACCCACTTGTCTGACTGGGTAATCCAGGGGTATTAATAGTAATAATAATAAAGAAAACTTATATAGCGCACATTCCAGGCTAGCTGCTCATGGCGCTTTACAAAAAATACATTTAACCAAATCACATCAATACCCATGCTCGCATGCACACAAGCACACACACTGACGAACATAGCATATCATTTACATGCGCATGCACACATACATACAGTACATGCATACATACATACGTATGTACGTTCGTACATACATACATACACACAGACACAAACACACACACACATCCCACACACATGCATAAGCACATACCAGCGCGCGCATGCACACACACACTTTCTGTCTCCCACCTTTCCCATGCCATTCCTCATCCGCACACACTTTCATTCTCACAATCCGATCATGGTGGACAGTAGTGTTCAGAGAATAGATGGGTTTTCAGGTTGGTTTTGAAAACTGACAGGGAGTTGGAATGTCTGAGACAGAGGGAGTTTGTTCCAAGTAGCTGGGGCCTGAAAAGAAAAGGATCTCTCGCCATAAGTTTTCGTTTTAATTGAGGGAGGCTGTAGAATATGAGAATCAGAAGAAGAACGAAGCTGACGAGATGGAATGTAAGTATGAAGTAGATCAGACAGGTAAGTAGGAGCAGAGCCAGAAATGACAGCAAAGCTAAGAGCAGAAAGCTTGTAGTTGATCCTGCTGGAGATTGGCAACCAGTGCAGAGAGTGCAGAAGGGGAGAAACATGTTCAAACTTGGAGGACTTAAGGATTAGTCGTGCAGCACTATTTTGGATTCTTTGGGCAGCAAGAATTTTTCATCTGTTTGAAACCCCCCTAAAGTACATAGCATCAGAATAATCAAAATGATAACGGAGGATGCCGAGTGAAAGAAGAAGAAGAAGGTTAATGAGTTCCATCTACCCCAAAGGGTAATCAGTTAAACTGGCTTATGGTTTCACATGACGGAATGATTGAAGAGAATGTGAGCCATTTGTCTAAAGAGATGTGTCAAAGATTCAGTGAATACCTAACATTCACATTTTGTCAAAAAGAAGGCTTAGACTCAGTGGCCTAAATTTGATTATTGTTTATAGCAGTGCAAATGCATGCGCATGTCTTTATTTGAAGACAGAAATTACTGTATCTTCATGCAGAGAACACACTTACATCATTCAAATTCACACACGCAAAGACACAACACTAACACAAAGTCTCATGCACACGCACACACACAGACACACTAATACCAGCACACACATCCTACCTGCTGTAACTGCTGCATCAGATTATCCTCAGTACCCTCCCCAGCATTGTTCCTGTACTCTGCAGTCCTTTCAGGCGGCGACGATGCATTCTCAGCCTTCACATACTGATTCTCGTACACCGGGCCTTCCTCAGGAGACATACTGGACATTTGCGGAGGGGAGGTTTGTGACAACAGCACAGACTCCTTCTTCACCAAACCATTCTCCTGGGGCGACAGAGTGGAGGACGCCGGACTACCACCATCCAACGAACCACCCTCGCCCTCACCAGACATCACCCCCTGTCCTCTCCGCACCGGGCGTTCAATAGTTTCGTCTTGGTTGAGTGATCGCGAGCTGCCACTCTTGCGTCTGGAGAAGCCCAGAGGGTCGCTTCTTCGCCGACGCTCTTCAGCTTCTGCGGAACGTTTGCCTTTGGCGCGCGGGGCTTTGCTCCTCTCTGAGGGCTGTCTGCGGAGGATGGGCTGCGATGGGGGCTGGTAGTTTGGGTCGCTCAGGGCTTTGTGCAGCTCCTCCCAGTACATTTCTGCTTCTGCCATCTTCCGGTCAAGCTTCCGCAGCCGGCTCTTGATGGTCTCCGAGGCCCCTTCTTCGTCGATGCTCATACGTTTCTCGTTTCTGCAATGCACAGATAACTGGTTTAATTACACTGCATTCACTTAAATCATTCAAGTCGTTCCGGCCATATATGCCCGGAATTTATACATAGCTGTCAATTTGATGCGTTTCCTTCAAGGGAAGTAAATCTGTATGAACACTATACATTGGACACTTCCAAAATTGCTTCGCTCCCTTAGACCACAAAATTCTGCCTCTGACTTGCTTTTTGTTGTGAGGAACCAATCGTTGTAAAGAGTTTTTCTATATAAAGTCTATAAATAAAGAAGTCTGATCTACCACTTCCCTATGTCTAAACCTGAAGTAAAAACCCGTAATCTTCTTTAATTTCTCCTTTTGTTTATGTATGTTTTGGTTGTGCGTATGGCTGGAGTGATTTGTGAGCTTTTCTAATCATTCAAAATAGTGGCGATGCGAATGAGTTAATGCCTTCAGTGTTACTCTGCATTCACTTAACCCCTTCAGAGCCATCTATCATCTACGTCTGTTTTGCCCATTTGTGAGTTGATTTTTGGGTGCGGCAAATTTATGAAGAAGCGCCAACATATATATATGTTGGTGGCAAATATTGTAGCATTACAGAGAATGTCTGAAAAGGTTCAACAAATTGTCTTGGACACAGAAACTTACGTTGGAGACATTAAGTGAACATTTTGAGGGAAAACAATTGTAACTAGGTTGATCTGTAATGTGATTAATTTTTACATAGGCAAATTACGGAGAAAGAACATCTATTAGGCTACTAATTTTTCAAGAAAGACAACAAACAGCAGTGGTGGACCAAATGATTTGTAAGGGGGGGGGGGGGGTCCGCAGGGAGTCCAGGGAGCTGCATAGGTCCTGGGTTAAGGAATAGTGGCCTTGTAGTGCCCAGGGGGCAAAGCTCCCAGAAACGTTTGCAGTTTAGTGATTATTAAAGCAAAAGTTGAGCCATTTTCTTAATTTTTACCCTTGTATAAGGTACATGCTTGGGGCAAAGGGGGGGTCCGGAAACCCTGGAAACCCCCCTCAGATCCGCCCCTGAACAGTCTATGTTGCACTGGTTATCCAATGTAAATTGTCTCCATTTTAAACAAGGACTGTCCGCTCCTGAACCAAAACAACCCCCATTGACACAGTTTTCCATCTCTCTCGTTTGTAATTGTTACTAATGATTGAATTTAATCTTCTTTGTTCATTTCCTGCTCCACAAGACCAACAGCTCTAGGCATATTAATTCATTAACGATTCCATTTTTTTTCCCCAACATTAACTCTCTCTCCTCTCCCTCATATTCTGTTATCTTCTCTCAGACAAACAGACAGACAGACAGACCCACACGCACACACCAGGCTATTGTATTCCATTTATGCTGCCGCTGTACCAGACTTAATTTGTGTTGTTTTGAGATGATAAAGTCTATTTGCTTTGACTTGACAAGGCTTCATATGTGCATGCAAGCACACATACACACACACTGATCCATGACAAGCAAGCACAAGCAGTGCCTGTCCTATGTTGCATGCATGCAAGCACACATAAACACACTAACACACGTATGGACACACTCTCTCTCTCTCACACACACACACACAACATACATATGCAGAAAATATACAGACCCATGATATGTAAGCACAGGCAGGGCCAATCTCTCTAGCAGTGCCTGTCCCATGTTGCACACATGCAAGCACGCATAAACACACTAGCACACGTATGGACACACTCTCTCTCTCTTTCTCTCTCTCTCTCTCTCCCTCTCCCGCACGCACGCACGCACGCACGCACGCACGCACACACACACAGAGCATACATACATACACAGAAAAGATACAGACCCATGATATGTAAGCACAGGCAGGGCCAATCTCTCTAGCAGTGCCTGCCCCATGTTGTAAGTGTCGGTGAACTCTTTGTGCAGGTGGTCTCTGGGCAGACTGTAGTTACGAGCCGTTTGCTGTAGGGAAATTTCTCCTGCTAATGCTTTGGCCACCACTCCTACTAGATTGTCTATGCCATCCAGAACCTGTAGTCAATCAATCAATCAATCACACAGGCTATTGTTGTTGTTGTTGTTTAACACTGGCTTAAAGACTCCAGGAATCATCCCAGCAGCCGAAGCACTTGAACACTATGGCACAAATGCACCAGCTAGGGATGAGAACATTATGTGAGTGACCGTTTTTGATTACCCCGCCACATGGGCAGCCACACTCTGACTTCGGAGGATTATAAACTGATGATGTTATGCTAGGAGCCTGTCATGGCTTAGGACAATCCCCGCACAACCATGCAGAACATAACAACATTTTGATGTAGCCTTGGTGTTCTAGCTTATGTCAACTGGTCTGACACAGCCTCATGCCAAGGCAACACAGGCTATACTTGTGAGCTGTTTGTTGTAGCAGCACTTCACCTGCCAATGCCTTGGCAACTACTCCAAAGTTGTCTATGCGCTCCAGCACATGTAAATCCATCAATCTGTCAATCAGACTAGTCTGCTGCAAAGGCATTCATTTTCTGCCGCCAATGCCTTGGCCACAACTCCCACAATATGCTATGCTATCAAGAACATGTAGATAATCAATCAGTTAGTAAGACTGTAGTCGCAAGCTGTCTGCTATAAAGGCAATTCTCCTGCCAATGCCTTAGCCACCAATCCAACCAGATTGTCTACAACTTCCAGCGCATGTAGGCAGCCATGCAATAATATTAATAATATGAAAGATAATCAACACCACTTTTACTGCACCTGTCTTTGACAAGTCAAAGTCAACATGGTCATCAACTGAAGTCAAAATAAGAAACTGAGATCAAGAAATCCAGAAACTGGTCAATAAGGTGAGAAACTGAGGTAAAACATGTGAGAAAATATCAAGGTCAATAACTGAGACAAAGAAGGTAGAAACTGAGACAAAGAAGGTAGAAACTGAGACAAAGAAGATGAGAAAATGAAATGAAAAAGATGAGAAAATGAAATGAAGAAGATGAGAAAATGAAATGAAAAAGATGAGAAAATGAAATGAAAAAGATGAGAAAATGAAATGAAGAAGATGAGAAAATGAAATGAAGATGAGAAAATGAAATGAAAAAGATGAGAAAATGAAATGAAGAAGATGAGAAAATGAAATGAAGAAGATGAGAAAATGAAATGAAAAAGATGAGAAAATGAAATGAAGAAGATGAGAAAAGAAATGAAGAAGATGAGAAAATGAAATGAAGAAGATGAGAAAATGAAATGAAGAAGATGAGAAAATGAAATGAAGAAGATGAGAAAATGAAATGAAGAAGATGAAAAATGAGGCCAAGAAAATGAGAAAACAACAAACAGACAACAGACAATAGGATGAAAGAGAGCGGGAACAAGGAAAAAAGGAACAAAGGAAGGAAAAAATAAAAGGGTGAAAAAATAAAGGCGGAAGTGGTGGTGGGTTGCATGATGAGTAAGCAAGATAGCGGAGAGCGGATGAATGATTGAGTGTGGTGTGAGAGCTACATATTTGTTAATGTAAATTTGTTTCATACTTTTTATTTAATATTTTTATTTTTACACAGTGGAAAACAAGTTTCCATGTGCGTTGTACAATGCCAATGGACAATAAAGAAACTTATGACTTTAAATATCTAGGGCAGTGGGTGGATGCCTCGTGCCTCCATACGGGGAGCTGGACGACCCCCGACCCTTCCACGAGTCTCTCCCCATGCGGATACCTGGGGTGTGTCTTTCGTACAAATAGTCCCCCCACCTTCTGGAAGTTCTGTTATGTAATTTTCTCTAATCAGTCCCTCTCTTCAACTTTGCTTTTCCCTTTGCCTTTCTGTCATCTACTATCTTCCTGACTTATTGGCCCATTCTCCTGCCCTTTTTTTTCCCCAAGAAAAAACTTCCAAATAATTTTACTCTATTGAGCTCCTCCGAAATCGGAATGCGTCGGCTGTACGCAGCGGGGAGACCAGTGAAAACTGAAAACCGGACACATACGTACCTTGCCCAGTATCTCCATTTGGCATGGGAACGCAAAGAAAGAAGAAGACTTAAAATATCAAAAAGGTCAGAAACTAAGATGCAGATGGTGAGGAACTGTCATCAACACAGCGATGTACAGAAAACAACCACGCCCACCTTATCGGAGTCATTGAGGAACAGGGAGCAGACAGTGAGGCGGTTGGCCCTCTCACTGACGCCCTGGGAGAACCTCTTCCAGGCCTCCTCCAGTCGAAGTGACTGGTTGTGGTTGGGTTCCATGGGATAGCGCAGCGACCGCCGTAACACCATGGCTGCCTGCAGCAACTGTTTGCCGTAGTCATAGGTACCCTGAAAAAGAGTACAGTTCAGTAAAAACATGCTATAGTGTTTCTTTCAAAAGTGCCATCAAAGCGATGCATTATAGTCAGATAGCCATAGTCATAAGTACTCCCTAACTCATTCAGGACAACCGAGTTATCTCCCCATACAACCATTCAGGATTAGCTATTCACATGGGATTGTTAACCCGACTGCCAGAGAAAAAAACCCCAATTCATTGTACAAATCATGCCATGAAAAATACAACTGATAGAGCCAATCTGGAAAAATGGTCTGGGGATATAACTCTCTTGACTGTGTTAGAGCAAAAGCCAGTACATAAGAGTTATTCCTCTTCATTTGATGACGTCATCAGTGATGTCATGAAGTCAGTACGTGATACGTTATACGGCAGTCAAGAGGTTAAAACCCCCCAATATTTATGAGAACTGAGGACTGATGTTCTCAGAAAAGATTAGTGACACTATGCATTAATCGATCATAGAATATCAGATTCAAAATCTTCATCAGTTGTCTTCTATTGACAGAAACAGTTTACACATAGAATGAAGAAATTATAAAGTGCTTGAGCGCCAGACCTGCTATGCTAAGTAAGTCACTGTACTTATGTGTAAATAACATTAGCCATGTAGATAAATTACAGACATGCGCAGTGCACACATTTAGAGCACGAGAACTGTGGTATAGAAAACCTCAAATTGCAATTGCCTGGCAAGGGAAAGAATCCCAAGCACATAGTTTAAGTCTCACTCGATGAGGGATTTCTTCCCATATCTTCTAGATTTTTTTTGCGATGGTTGCTTTCAAATAAAATATGGTCACAAAACAGATTTCATTGTGGTTTTTTTAAATCAGGAAAAGAATGTGTGTAAAGCTTTGCAAAAACTCTTTGCCAATGCGAGGATTTCAAAATAATATTTCAGTAAAAAAAAATCCATGGCGAAAAAACAACAAAACATTTTGAACAATACTTCTACCAAAAAACGTTTAGCAAAAAATCGAAGATCCCTACCCCCACCCTCTGTTCTCCACTTTTCCCATATTCAATTTCCCCTTAAAGACAAAACAGACAAAGCGACTCTTTCAAGTTCAACCATTCTTATGCAATACAATAATGCACAACAATATGACACTAACATTGATTTGGAGCAATCTAAACACAACAAATCTGATCAACAAGCATATGTAGTATACTCACAATAGCTGTGCCTTCAAATTTTCTGTTATCTTCCTGCAGAGCATCAGCCTCTTGCGCTGAATTTCCCATGTTGTTGTGTGTTCGAATCATCACTTCACACAGCTCTTCTATCCAGTCGATAGCCTGTACAAAATAATATACAGACAGTTATAAAGAATCACATATACTGTACTATAAAAGTTAAACTCATATACAGATATGCTCTAGCCATGTTTTTCTTTCTTTTTTTCAAATTAAGTGTACTTAAGGAATATTGTGAAACTGAATAATATACCGAGCTTTAAAAGAAAGGAAAATTATTAGTATGGAAAATATTTCTGTGTAATAATTTCAAGCACTCAAATTGGCAAAATCCATAGAGCATAAATCACCGTCCGCATGCAAAAGAGACGTAACTCAAACTTAGTCAACTTCGATGTGTTGGACTTACCATTTGATCTATACAAGCTGCATCATCTAACAAAGCTGTAAAACAACAACTTGCTAATATAAAACGCTGATGGTAAGGCTAAATGAACAAAACATGGCGTAATTTGACCTGAAATGACCAAAATGTTGAGTTTTCCTTTCCTCAAGTGAAGTGATGTCTTTCAACTTATGTCTCTGTAGCATGTGGCTGACGAAATACTCCCAACAGCATATGTGTGAAAAACATCATTCATAGAAAATTTACACCAGATATTGTTTTCAGTTCAAGCATACAAGAATAAAATCTCAAGATTATGAAGGAAGGAAGGAAGACAAAAAAACAGATGACAATCAAACTGTTCTTCAATTTCTCTTTTCTTTCTTTTTTTTACTCGGTTATGATCATCATTTTCTACCTCTTTGGAAAAGTTAAGCACAGATAAAAAAAAGAAAACACACACACACTAAAACATGAAACAGACTGCAACATCGCTGAAACAAACACCATTTAATTAACCCTTTCACTGCCAAAATCGCATTCTAGCACCACAGTGATTTAACACTTATGTCACTAAAAGGCATCAAATTGGGGTCTATTATCCAAAGACCCTTTTGTCTTTGTTTTGGGAAGTAAGGACAGACCTTATTTTATATATGCCACAGAAGAATCCCCAATACTGCAGAAAGATTTTGCTCTCTACCCAGGTAAACGTAATAGCAATTTTTGGCTGCAATATGTCTGGCGGTGAAAGGGTTAAACAAATACACAAATGTAAAGTGACATTATTTTGCTCTCAGTACAACAGTAAAAAATAACACACAAGAAATATGTCCGATTCACCCACCTGGTCGCAGTCGCGCTCACAGGTGCGCAACTGCAACAGCTGTTGCAGTTTGAGTCTGCGCACATCGGCAAGTTCATCGCAGCGAGCCTTGCGCTCCTGGAGCTCCTCCAGGGAGCGTTTGATGCGCTGGATGTGGAGAGTGTAGTTCGGGGTGATGTCCACGCCAAAGGCGTTCTTGATGGGGCGAGACATCTCCTCCAGCAGACTCTGACCGTCGCTCACTGTCTGCTCTGACACAGATTCTGCAAGAAAAACACACGTTAACTATAATTACTGTATATTACAGACTACAAGGCGCACCTGATTATAAGGCGCACCCTCCCCAATTTTACACAAAATTCCGATTTTGTTAATATAGTTTCTTACTATATTATCAGTCACATTGTAAGGCACACTGGTCTCAAACTAGGAAAAAAGTATCGCCTTAAAGTATCGGGAGTTAATTAGAAAGAGAGTATTCACCCTTTGTTCAATTTCGTTATCGCCTTATAGTCCGCAAAATATGGTAACTCTAAAGTCATCTTTTTATTTAAGTTACGTGTCTGTTCGTCATCACCTTAAAGTGTAATGCCATTATTTAAATCTTTTACGTCATGTATTTCATTATGTCTTTTGTTCTATTTTAGTTACTTGACAACAGGTTGAACCCAAAACATTGTATTTTGACTCTTTGAATATTAAACTTTTTTCTTCGTTTTTAAACTTAAATTTTCCTTTTTTTTAATGCAAGTGTTGACGCGTTACTGTTTTATAAACTTCACTGATTCTGGAAAACACACCTTAACTAAAGGCCTTGTCCGACAATGCTTCTTCTCGCATGTACCCGGTAGCTCTGTGTCATGCTGTGAGAATGGGTGGACACTCTTGCGAAAGAGCAAGTGATTGCATCGTAGGACTTTGCCTTAAGGAATCAATACAACTCCACAGATTGTTTGTAATTACTGACAGAGGGAATAGAACATGAAGGGTATCATATCTCATCTCCCCCCCGTGGGGATACCGGGGGGTCTTTTGTACAAATAGTTCCCCCACCTTCTGGAAGTTCTGTGCTTGTAACTTCCTCTAATTCTGCCATTCTCTTTGACTCTGCCTTTTCCCTTTGCTTACTGTCATCTGCTATCTTTCTATCTCATTGGTCCATTCTCCTTGCCTTTTTTTCTATAAATTCTTACAAAAATTTCTTCAGCCGAAGTCGGACATGCTGGGCCTAACTATTTCTTAGTTAGGCGCATAATGGCAGCATGACGCATCTACGCTCATATGACAGGAAAGTGTCTGAGCGAACGAAGAAGAAAAAGAAGACTCTTGCGAAACAGCGAATGATTGCATCGTCGGACTTTGCCTTAAAGACACACCACATCACGTGTCAAAATCACGGTTCCCACGTGTTTTCCCTCTTATAGCTGGTAAGAAATCTTAAGAAATCTTCCTAGCATAAGAGGGAATGTGACACGTGATGTGGGGGGTCTTTAAGGAATCAATACAACTCCACAGATTGCTTGTAATTACTGACAGAGGGCATAGAACACGGAGGGTATCATGACTCACCGCAGGCGTCACTCTTCTCCTGCAGAATCTGCAGTTCCTCCTCCACCTCCTCCACTGTGTTGGCCACCACGTCACTGCACACCAGCTCCAGCAGGTCGTCCAGACGGTTCCCAAACTGTCATCATCAAAGCAAAAGTATTGTCATTATTGTGTATAATGTGGGGATACCGGGGGGTCTTTCATAAAAATAGTTCCCCTACCTTCTGGAAGTTCTGTGCTTGTAACTTCCTCTAATCTGCCACTCTCTTTGACTCTGCATTTTTCCTTTGCTTTGTGTCATCTACTATCTTTCCGACTGGCCCATTCTCCTGCCTTTTTTCAAAAAAATCTTCTAAATAATTTTTCTCCTTTGAGCTCCTCCGAAATCGGAATGTGTCGGCTGTACGCAGCGGGGAGACCAGTGAAAACTGAAAACCGGACACATATGTACCTTATCCATTATGGCCATATGGCCTGAAGATGACAGGTTTTTGTTCTGTTTCATATCGTTTGCTTCCCTTTGAGAGTTTGCGAACTCCTTGGAACACAGAAGAAGAAGAAAAGAATTATGTATAAACATAATTTGCCAAATCACTGTACATGAGCTCAAGGAGGTCATCCAACCAGATCCAAAACTGTCATATCAAATCAAAAGTATTGTCATTATTATGTATAAACATAATTCGCCAAACCACTGTACATGAGCTCAAGGAGGTCATCCAACCAGATCCAAAACTGTCACCATCAAATTAAAAATACTGTCATTATGTATGAATACCATCATTCACTAAATCACTGTACATCACCTCAAGGTCATCCAAGGAGTTCGCAAACTCTCAAAGGGAAGCAAACGATATGAAACAGAACAAAAACCTGTCATCTTCCAATTAGTATTATTATATATAAATATGATCACACACCAATCCTCCGAAGTCGGAGTGTGGCTACCCACATGGCGGGGTAATCAAAAACGGTCAAACACGTAATGTTCTCATCCCTAGCTGGTGCTTTTTGTACCATAGTGTTCAAATGCTTTGGCTGGGATGATCCCTGGAGTCTTTTAGCCAGGGTATGAAAACAACATCACACACCACGTCACTGCACACCAGGTCCAGCAGGTCGTCTAGCCGGTTCCCAAACTGGTAAAAAGATGACATTATCTACTCTACATGAAACAGTTATATCACATCAAAATATACATTGCACAACTACAAATATACACATCACCAGAGCACTCACTTTTATGCCTTATCTAAAGAAAAGAACAGTTGTTAAATTCCAACTGTTAAGCTAGTTTTGAAAATAATTTTACAAGAATTATTTACATATACAATATAGGCATACATTCATGTTGCATGCTATAAATCAATGCTTGTGACAAGATCACATCCAGCTCTCACCAATGCTCTCGTACTTCAGCATCACACAAAGTCATATCATTTGCAATTTAATTACTTTCCAAGGTTCTGGGAATGAGCACACCCAGTTTTCAAATATTCACTCATAACGTACTGGTAATCACTATACGCCAATACATGAATACTACATAGATTTTCCTCAGTCTCATCAATTCTCTTACAGTTTCGTATCTTTATTTACCTTTCAAAACATTCCTTAAGAGATCAAACATTTACTTATTTTCACTCAAAACCTCTCACAATGAACTCATATCTTCCCCCCCCCCATGGGGATACCAGGGGGTCTTTTGTATAAATAGTTCCCCCACCTTCTGGAAGCTCTGTGCTTGTAACTTCCTCTAATCTGTCACTATCTTTGACTCTGCCTTTACCCTTTGCTTGCTGTCATCTACTGTCTTTCTGCCTTACCGGTCCATTCTCCTGCCTTTTTTCACGAAACACTTTTAAAAACATTTCCTCCAGCCGAAGTCGGACTTGCTGGGCCTAACTATTTCTTAGTTAGGCGCATAACAGCAGCATGGCGCATCTGCGCTCATAATTGACAGGAAACTGTCTGAGCGATCGAAGAAGAAGAAGAAGAACTCACATCTTCCGCCAGTCGATGGAACCGCACAGAGGTGATGAGGAGGGTTCGTCTTCGCTCCAGTCTGTTGGCGAAGCTGCGACACACTGTGTCCATGTAGTCCCTCTCTGCACCGATGTCTGCGCTCAGGTTACTGCGCTCTGACAGCATCTCTTCTGCCGAGTGACGCAGCTCGGCATACTGTCCATACGTGTCCTGTAACAAGTGTGAATTTTGGTCATACAATGTCATTTCGATTTTCAAATTAGTGTTATTCATGGTAGTCCCTCGATCTCTGCACTGATGTCTGCGCTCAGGTTACTGCGCTCTGACAGCATCTCTTCTGCTGAGTGACGCAGCTCGGCATACTGTCCATACGTGTCCTGTAACAAGTGTGAATTCTGGTTATACGTTGTTTCAATTTTCAAGTGTTATTAATTTTAGTCTCTCTCTGCGCCAATGTTCTGATTAAACTCCTTTTGTGTGACGCAGCTCAGGATGCTGTTCATAGGCGTCCAGCCAGGATGTGCATCATGGTGCATTGTAATGTCACTTGTAAACTAATACACATTCCAATTCCTGCAGAGGATACAATTACAGCTCTTTAGTTCAAGTTTTACACTTATAAATGTATGTTTTGTTGTTGTTCTGTTTCATTATGCTCCTTTGTATGAGGGAATTTTAATCCACATTTTACTAAGATAAGATATTAGAAAATATACAGATAGTACAACATTAGTATTAAACACACCAGAAAAAGCAGCTTTTTTGTGTGCTTTTTTTAAAGAAATACCCTATGACAATAAAAGTATAACAAGCGAAGAGAATAAAAATGCATATCAACTTATTTTGCAATGACTAGACATTTAACAGTTTGAAAACAAAAACATACAATCACTCACTGATCCAAATGCAGCTCTCTGGGAGTTTCAGATACAAGTGAATGAATAACAGTTACTATTAACCCTGTATTCTCTAAACATAGGAGTTAAACATGAACTCACGGTGCATTTGATCTCCAGCTCTTCATGGCGGCGCCGTAGCTCTTCAGCTGACTCGTAGGAATCACCAATGTCTGTGTGGGAGGACATCAGCTTCTCCCCTGGACCCAGCACCCAGTCCACCACCTACAGTGGGAAATAACAGAGTAAAAACTGTGTTGTGATACACCCACTCCACAACCTACAGTAGTAAACAACAAAGTAAAGTCTGCGTGATGATACACAGTCAACATCAACTTCTCTACAATTTTAAGTGTGTGTGTGAGTGAGTGAGTGAGTGAGGGTGCCTGTGTGCGTGCGTGCGTGCATGTGTGTGCAGGGGGGGGGGGGGGGGGGGGTGCACATGTGCAAATGAGTATGATGCTTTAAACAATCTAAAGGTTTTCTGATCCCCCATAAAAAAAAACTATCAAATGGATTTCACAAAAGAATAAGCAAACTCAGGTTTGAAGCAAAACAAGAACATCAATAATCCCCACAATGCCAAAGTATTTGTAGCTAATACAAAGGAGGCAATTGTACAGGCATCAGTTAGCGATACCTGTAGCCAATAAAATTCCCAGCACTCACAGTCTTGACATTCCTCTTCCAGTCGTTGAAGTGGAACTGCAGGTTGAGGGTCTTGTCCCTGAGGTCCAGGGTGTCCCGCAGGGTGTCCACCCTCTGCTCCAGGTACTGCACCACCCGCTTCACCGTCTTCTGGGACTCCAGCATGTCCAGGGTGGGCATCGGCTCATCCTCACCTCCCCCTCCATAGCCCCCCGCCTTGCTGGACCTCAGCACTGACTGCTGCAGCTGACTGAGCACCTCGTGACCTGAACATGCAATGCAAAACACTCACATTGTATTTGCCATGATACTAAAATTATGGATTACAGTCAGCTTCATGAAAAAGTCATATGAACAATAACAGTGACTCTTCCTTCATTTGACATCGCACCAAGATATCTTGGGACATGCATAAAATAAGTGTAACATGCTGCAGTGATTTGTTACACATACAGCATCACTTTTATATTTTGTATGCATTTACACAATAAACTAGTTAAAATCAATATCTGAGAATGATACACATTCAATCGCTCTGCCAGCACTGACGTTGACCTAAGAATTTACATTAACCTTGACACATGACCTTTGTGCAATGTCGCTGACCTTGAACCATGACTTCTGTGGGGTCAATCACTGACCTTGTATGATCATATGCGCAGGCTGGGTCATGAGAGTCCTGGAACTGCCTGTGTTGTCCGAGGGGGCCTCAATGGCTATTTGTGTAATGTCATTAACTTTGACCCATGACCTCTGTGGGGTCAATCACTGACCTTGTCTGATTACCTGTGTGGGCGGGGTCATGACAGAGTCCTGGAACTGCCTGTGTTCTCCGAGGGGGCCTCAATGGCTAACTATTTGTGTAATGTCATTAACTTTGACCCATGACCTCTGTGGGGTCAATCACTGACCTTGTCTGATGACCTGTGTGGGCTGGGTCATGACAGAGTCCTGGAACTGCCTGTGTAGTCCAAGGGGGCCTCAATGGCTAACTATTTGTGTAATGTCATTAACTTTGACCCATAACCTGTGGGGTCAGTCACTGACCTTGTCTGATGACCTGTGTGGGCTGGGTCATGACAGAGTCCTGGAACTGCCTGTGTTGCCTGAGGGCCTCAATGGGGCTGCTCTGTGGGTCCACACCACGCTGGTAGGTCTGGTGGATGCGATTCTCTTCACTGTCCAACTGCTGAACTATGGACTGGGCCTCTTTTAGGAAACGCTCCACTGCCTGAGAAATACATTATCAAAATCATCATCATTATCACCATCTTTACTCAAATACTCAACTTGAATGGAACCTTTCTGAAAATATTAATATTTCCTGACAAAGAGTTTCTTGTCAGTTTTGTCCCACAAAATAATCGTTCCTCTTTTAAACAAACATCTGATCAGATTGGATCCCTTCAGAAAATATCATAATTTCCTGACACCCACTTTATTTGTCAATTTCATCCCATAAAAGTTATCATTCATACTTTCAGCAAACATTTGCTCATCACTTAAATTTTGGTTCACATTATTGTATACATTTTCAAAAACGCTTGCATCCTTGCAGAAATAATAACCAGATGCTTATGCAGCCAATTTTGAAGTTGTCTGGTCATAAATGCATCTCAATACCTCCTACTGTAAGATTGCTCATAAAATGAGTAATTGGTGTGAATGATGGTTGGTTGATGGTTTTGTCCCAGATGGCGGTGCTGAGTGGATGTTAAACCCCACTTTCATTTCTATTGTAAAAGGGTCTGAAATATCCTTCAATCTTTTCCTAATTTTTTTTTCCCAATTCCTGACAGATCACCATGTTTTCACTGCTTTCAGCAAGCGGCTATGCTATAAACTACAAAAGATAATTAAGCAAGTATGATTGTTGAGACCACTAGAAGACTCACCAGTCTGTTGTGAAGCTAGGTGCTATGACTAGCGCAGCACAATTGCAATACAACACAACACAACACAACACAACACAACACTGACCAGTCTGTTGTGGAGCTAGGTGCTATGACTAGCGCAGCACAATTGCAATACAACACAACACAACACAACACAACACAACACTGACCAGTTTGTTGTGAAGCCAGGTGCTATGACTAGCGCAGCACAATTGCAATACAACACAACACAACACAACACAACACAACACTGACCAGTCTGTTGTGAAGCCAGGTGCTATGACTAGCGCAGCACAATAGCAATACAACACACAACATAACACAACAAAACACTGACCAGTTTGTTGTGAAGCCAGGTGCTATGACTAGCGCAGTACAATAGCAATACAACACACAACACAACAAAACACTGACCAGTTTGTTGTGAAGCCAGGTGCTATGACTAGCGCAGTACAATAGCAATACAACACACAACATAACACAACATAACACAACATAACACTGACCAGTCTGTTGTGAAGCCAGGTGCTATGATTAGCGCAGTACAATAGCAATACAACACACAACACAACATAGCACAACATAACACAACATAACACTGACCAGTCTGTTGTGAAGCCAGGTGCTATGACTAGCGCAGTACAATAGCAATACAACACAACACAACACAACACAACACAACACAACACTGACCAGTCTGTTGTGAAGCCAGGTGCTATGACTAGCGCAGTACAATAGCAATACAACACAACACAACACAACACAACACAACACAACACAACACTGACCAGTCTGTTGTGAAGCCAGGTGTTATGACTAGCGCAGCACAATAGCAATACAACACAACACAACACAACACAACACAACACACCACTGACCAGTCTGTTGTGAAGCCAGGTGCTATGACTAGCGCAGCACAATAGCAATACAACACAACACAACACAACACTGACCAGTCTGTTGTGAAGCCAGGTGCTATGACTAGCGCAGCACAATAGCAATACAACACAACACAACACAACACTGACCAGTTTGTTGTGAAGCCAGGTGCTATGACTAGCGCAGCACAATAGCAATACAACACAACACAACACAACACTGACCAGTCTGTTGTGAAGCCAGGTGCTATGACTAGCGCAGCACAATAGCAATACAACACAACACAAGACAACACAACATATCACAATACAACACAACAAAACATTGATCAGTCAGTTGTGAAGCCAAGTAGTTGGTGGCGTTCGCATCTCAGGTGACGAGAGAGGGGCAGAGAATTTTCGGTATAAAGCCTCATTGCAACACAACACAACACAACATATCACAACACAACACAACCAAACACTGACCAGTCTGTTGTGAAGCCAGGTGCTATGGCTGTACTGCAGACTGCCCCCCATGTCTTCTGTCAGCTGGTTGGGGTCAATGAAACTCTGTACTTGCTCCAACATTACGTGGTGGGGCTGAAAGCACAGCACACATAGCATGACATATCTCTATAATAAACATCTTCTTCTTCTTCTGCGCTTCCAGGCCCAATATGGCCATAATGGGTTAAATATGTATGTGTCTGGCTTTCAGTTTTCACTGATCTCCCTGCTGCATTCAGCCAACATAATTCCGATTTGGGAGGGCCATTTAATAAACAAATTATATTGCTTATATAAAATCACCATGGGGTGGATAAGTAGTCAATGAGTAGAAATTCCCATAGCCCGGTCGGGTAGTCGTCCCCCAGAAGCTGATAACTGGAATGTAAAAGAAGCATTGGAGGCCTTAAATGGGAGAATAAGATCTAAATTCATGATCCTTATTGTTGTTAGCTAACACTCTGGCATGGAATCATATGAGATACATTCCTCCGAAATCGGAATGTGTCGACTGAATGCAGCGGGGATCGAGAACAGCGAAAACTGAAAACCGGGCCGGGACCCATAAACATCTCACCCATTACAGCCACGTGGCCTGGGAGCGCAGAAGAAATGCAAGGTACATGAAATCAAACAGTCTGCATGGTTGTCATGGAAAAACAGACAGACAGACGAAAAGACAGAGACATAAATAAATAAATAAATGAGAATGAAATTGAAACATGAGAAAGAGACAGAGACAGAGAGAATGGAACAGAGAAAGAGATAGAGAAAGAGATAGAGCAAGAGAAAGAGAGAGAGAGAGAGAGAGAGAGAGAGAGAGAGAGAGAGAGAGAGAGAGAGAGAGAGAGAGAGAGACCTGTAGGTCAGGGGGCAGGTTGTCCAGTCGGACACTGTAACGGCGGGTGTCCTCCCAATGGACAACTACCACTTGCTTCAGGTAGCCCGACAATGATTGCTGCAACAAACACAGGCAGACAATTGCACATGCAAAAACACACAAATGTACCTGTCTAATTATACACTTGCACATATATGCACACATGCACATGCTCATACACTCACAAACACACACACACACACACACACACACACACACACACACACACACACACACATACACACACACACACACACACACACACACACACACACACACACACACACACACACACACACACACACACACACACACATACATACATACACACACACACCATTTTATTATTCAGTGCCATTACAAACAAAGAGAAGCACATGACAATTTTGATTCTTATAATTGATCACACCAAGCATTCCTATTTGATACAAAATTATAAGTTTGATTCAATCTTTACCAAACAAAACAAATCCTAATGGATTAGTATCAGTACCGATACAAACATATGTCTGCGACTGCCCAATAGCTCAAACTCATCAGCCCTGCAACACTAAGCCTTTTTTTTTTATTGCAGTTATTATTGTAATTAACACAGACACCAGCACTCACCATCAAGCAGTTGTACACAAAGCCCAGATTGTTCCAGGACCCATCTCTGCTGTCAATCAGAACTGTCAATCCTCGCTTTTTGGATTCCTCACTGAAATATTAAAAAAAGCATCAACTCAAACAGGTTTCAGTTCTTAGTCCACTCAAACAGTTTTCAGTTGTCTAAAACAAGGTGTTTTTAATTCTAATTTTTCATTTTTGAAGGTTTTGACAGCGTATCATCAGTTTAGTCTGGATTCTGGAAGACAAGTCTTCATTTACTTCTCATCCTTCTTTATTAGGGGTATGAAGATTCTGTCTCCACTAAAACAAAACAAAATAAAAACCCATATTCACACCTTCCTCGCCTTGGCTTAAGGCTATGCTAGACCCATTGACATAGGCTAGAACACCAAGGCTACATCAAAATGTTGTATGCTCTGCATAGTTATGCAGGGCTTGCCTTTAGCCGTGACAAGCTCCTAGCATAACATCATCAGTCTCCAAAATCCCCCAAAGTCGGAGCGAGGCTGCACACGTGGCGGGGTAATCAAAAACAGCCACACACGTAATGTTCTCATCCCTAGCTGATGCATTTGTACCATAGTGTTCAAGCACTTTGGCTGTTCGGATGATCCCTGGAGTCTTTTAGCCAGGGCACAACAACAACACCTTCTAAGGTCACTGACCCAGCATTTAGTGCACAGTTCACATCAATTTTATGTACAGTATTGCATTTGCCAAACCTTTGCAGTGAAGGTCATTTTTTTTTGGATCGCTCAGTTTCCTGTCAATTATGAGTGCAGATGCGCCATGCTGCCGTTATGTGCCTAACTAAGACATAGCTAGGCCCAACAAGTCCGACTTCGGCTGGAGGAAATCTTTTTGAAAGTGTTTTGCGATTTTTTAAAGTGTTTTGTGAAAAAAGGCAGAAGAATGGACCGGTAAGGCAGAAAGATAGTAGATGACAGTAAGCAAAGGGAAAAGGCAGAGTCAAAGAGTGACAGATTAGAGGAAGTTACAAGCACAATACTTCCAGAAGGTGGGGGAACTATTTATGCAAATTATCCCCCGGTATCTCCACGGGGTGTGTGAAGGGCAATGATTTTCTCCCTGCTCTGACTGACCTGGGTATGTGGGCCAGGTAACGCAGACAGGTGCTCAGCTCCTGGCTGGAGAAATCCACCTGGTGTTTCTTGCTGGCTGGAAAGGTGATCACGGGACCCCCCTGTCTGTCCCTGCCACCTGGACACATCAACATCAACGATCAATGACCACTGGAATAAATCAACATCAACATCAACGATCAATCCGCCTGGTGTTTCCTACTGGCTGGAAAGGTGATCACAGGACCCCCCTGTCTGTCCCTGCCCCCTGGACACAACATGAACGATCAATGGCCACTGGAATAAATCAACATCAACGATCAATCCACCTGGTGTTTCCTGCTGGCTGGAAAGGTGATCACAGGACCCCCCTGTCTGTCCCTGCCCCCTGGACACAACATGAACGATCAATGGCCACTGGAATAAATCAACATCAACGATCAATCTGCCTGGTGTTTCCTGCTGGAAAGGTGATCACAGGACCCCCCTGTCTGTCCCTGCCCCCTGGACACAACATGAACGATCAATGGCCACTGGAATAAATCAACATCAACGATCAATCTGCCTGGTGTTTCCTGCTGGCTGGAAAGGTGATCACAGGACCCCCCTGTCTGTCCCTGCCCCCTGGACACAACATGAATGATCAATGGCCACTGGAATAAATCAACATCAACGATCAATCCGCCTGGTGTTTCCTGCTGGCTGGAAAGTTGACCATTGACCCTCCCTCCCTGTGACCTGCCCTCATGAATACATTAACATAAACATCAATAAGAAATCAGCATCAAAATCACATCAACATCACTAATCAATGAATAAATCAACATCAACATGGCTGGAAAGTTGAGCATTGAGTGATTGACCCTCCTTGTCTGTGACCTGCCCCCATGAGCACATCAATATTGACATCAATGAGAAATCAGCATCAACATCACTAATCAATGAATAAATCAACATCAATGATCAATCCACTTGGTGTTTCCTGCTAATTGTGAACATGATCACTGGGCCACCTTCTCTGTCCCTATTCCTTGAAGTTTAACACATCAACATCAATACTTTGATACACAATGATAGTAGTCAATATCAAATTAGCCTCAGCATCTATTATCAATGATCAAATTCACCTGATGGGCCTTGGTGGCTTGAAAGAAATATCACACACCCCTAATACCCACCCCTCCCTTTCCTGTCTGGCCCTGTTCCCCCAACCTATCAACATCAATGAAATAAATCAACATCAACATCACAGACCATTTTTTCCTAATCAGCCCCACCCCCACCTCACAATATCAAAATCAATCAATATTCTCTTACAATGCAGGTAGACAATAGTTATTTTGTAATCTTGTAAGAATTTCAAACTTGAAGCCCTTTAGAAATGAATATGAATTTCTTAAAATCCAAACTTAATAAAGTCAACCTACAGTACCTGTCAAAAGAGCCAGGCGTTTCTGTAGAGAGCTGGCTATGTGTTCTGCTTCGATACCAATACCTGTCCAACATAAATAAAGCATTTAAATACAGCTGTGCACAACTGTACATACGCACACCCAACACAAATGTATAGATACAAGTATATTTTTTTTAAACAAGAAAGCATGCACTCATTATCATTAAGCCTCTGTATCTTGTTTTGGTCTTGCCTTCCTTTCATTCTGTCCATGTCTGTTTCTGATATGTCTGTTTATTTGTCTGTCTGTCTGTTCGCCTTGTCTGTTTATGGGTCTGTCAGTCTGTATGTCTCTCTCCCTTTGAAATTATATTATTATTATCTAGAGAGCTCTCTTTCTCTCCACCTTCCCACTCTCCCCCACCCCCATTTTGTCCTGTCCTCTCCCTCCCTTTGTCTCTTCTCTTGTCTTCACCCTCTTGTCAATGAGCTATGAGAGCTTGACCACAATAAATCTCTCTCTCTCTCTCTCTCTCTCTCTCTCTCTCTCTCTCTCTCTCTCTCTCACCCCCCCCCCCCCTTCTCCATCACTCTCTCGCCCACCTAAACACATAAACACAGAATGTGACAGACTTTAGCTACAAGGGTTTATCCCCAGTTAGTGGCATCAGAAGACAGGTTTCCTTTGAAATATCATGTGTCAGGGTTACTCCAATTATGGTATCATGTTCTTAAATGATGGCACACTTTACAACATGATCTGTCAGACCCAGTTAAAACTAGAAAGAAAGGGGTACATTATCTTCTGTGATCACTAGTCTAGCCACATCTGATATACACACACCACACATGCACTTACCACACACACACACACACACACACACACACACACACGCATACGCGCGCACACACACACACACACACACACACACCACCACCATCACCACCACACACACACACATATGCGCAAGCATGCACACACACAGAGAGAGAGACACACACACATGCACATGTGTATAAGCACACACACTCATATTGTCCCAATCTCTCCATTATTCATATCCTACCCTCCCCTCAAATCTGCCTCTATTTCTCATTTTCTCACTCATTGACTCATTTACTCACTCCCTTCCTTTCCCTTCTCTCACTCACTCCTACTCACTCACACACACACACACACACACACACACACACACACACACACACACACACACACACACACACACACACACATATATACACACACACACACACAAAATCACACACAGATACATACACAGACACACACACAGACACACACACACACACACACACACACACACACACACACACACACACACACACACACACACACACACACACACACACACACACACACACACACACATACACACACAGACACACACACACACACACACACACACACACACACACTCACACACACACTAGTGGCATAGTGTTCTTATAGACTAGTTCCACTATTACAAAAAGACACAAGTTAAAGAAAAAGGCAAACAATAGTATGTGGAGTATACTTCTACAGTACTAGCTGTATGGACAAGGAACATTATGACCAGAAGTCAAAGGACCCTACACTTGACTGATTTTGCCCTCTGGAATGACAGTATTTGGTACATATCTGTTATTGTATGTGTTCAATTAAAAATCCTAGGTGCTTACAAACACACACACACACACACACACACACACACACACACACACACACACACACACACACACACACACACACACACACACACACACACACACATTACTTTTTACTTTTGTTAGTATAGAAACAATTCCTAATTTATACTTGTGCCGAGACAAGTAGAGAGATTGAAAACTCAAGAAGCATACAGTTTAAAAGGGAATAGGGGGGGGGGGGGGGGGGGGGGGGGGATGGGGCAATGGGAAAGGGTGAAACAAGATGAGAGGGAATCAAGAGGTTTAAGCCAGCTTAGGTAGTTTTTCTTCAGGTGTATCACATTACAAATGTTGTATCTTTTTCTCCCCTACTCACCTTTACAACTTTTCAACCACACCTTCACCCATTAGATTAGGTCTCTCTTTCCATGTACTAATAATCTATTTTTCTATCTCCCTATCCATTCTTGCTCCCTCCCTACCCCACTACCCACACACATGCACACGCAAGCATGCACAAATGCAGGCAAGCACACACAACCAAATACACACAGAGAGGTGAATGCACACACAAACATCCACACAGGTGCACACACACACACACACACACACACACACACACACACACACACACACACACACACACACACACACACACACACACACACACACACACACACACACACACACACAGGTAAACAAGCATACAGTTTCAAATCTCCAGGAAATAAAATATCCACTATTTCTTATCTCTATCCACTTAATTACCCATTTATCGCTGTCCCTGTCAATGATCTCTCTCTCTCTCTCTCTCTCTCTCTCTCTCTCTCTCTCTCTCTCTCTCTCACACACACACACACACACACACACACACACACACACACACACACACACACACACACACACACACACACACACACACACACACACACACACACACACACACACACACACACACACACACACACACACACACACACACACACACACACACACACACACACACACACACACACACACACACACACACACACACACACACACACACACACACACACACACACACACACACACACACACACACACACACACACACACACACACACACACACACACACACACACACACACACACACACACACACACACACACACACACACACACACACACACACACACACACACACACACACACACACACACACACACACACACACACACACACACACACACACACACACACACACACACACACACACACACACACACACACACACACACACACACACACACACACACACACACACACACACACACACACACACACACACACACACACACACACACACACACACACACACACACACACACACACACACACACACACACACACACACACACACACACACACACACACACACACACACACACACACACACACACACACACACACACACACACACACACACACACACACACACACACACACACACACACACACACACACACACACACACACACACACACACACACACACACACACACACACACACACACACACACACACACACACACAGAGCACATATAAGCATAGGATGTGAACACAATTTATGCATGGAATGTGTGCACACACATAAACACTCTCTCTCACTCTCTCCACTCACTCACACTCTCTCTCTCTCACTCACTCACACACACACACACACACACACACACACACACACACACACACACACACACACACACACACACACACACACACACACACACACAACACACATGTACACAGATCTCATTACTCCTGACCTCACTATTACTCAAGACAGCTCAGAGTGGAATGCCATGTGTCATAAGAGATGGATGGATTTCTTAAAAACCTGCTTACCCCCTTACCCCCATGCCCCCCCCCCCCCCCCCCCCCCCCTCTCTATTTGCCCCACTAAATCCCCTCACCCATTTCCCTTTCTTATTGTTAAAGACACCATGTCGCTTGTGTCAGGACAGAGTCGCGTGAGTGTTGTGCTTCACTTGAGCTCTGCATTGCATGCATAAGCACATTTCATTTGTTGATCTGAATAAAATATGTTGAAGCATGCTCTGAAAGGAAAGGAAAGAGACCATTTTAAAATTACCTCCAGAATTGTCAAGAAAAACATTTTTAAAATATTAAATCTAATTAGTAATTGGTAATCTTATCTCACCAACTTGCAAAAGAAATGTTTATGGTCTGAAAAGCATGTATAAAAACATCTGTTTGACTTTCAAACAATAGTTTCTGTCATATGAAGACATTGCTGTAGGCTTATAGGATGCAACGTCTCACACAAATTTCTGTATGTATGCATCCAAAGCTGAAGAACTCTTGTTGCCTTGCATAATAAAAACAGAAGTACATACAACAAGTACAAGTGCAATTTCCAAGCTTAACATAAATGATGGAACTGAGTGGTCTGACGAGCTATACCGGTACACAAATTGAAATTCAAACCGAGTTGTCTCCCTCGGCAGAGGCTTGGGCTGTGTCAAAACTTTCTGGTTGTTCATTATATTTCCTCATTAAATAATTCACATGGACAAAGACACTAGTTTTCCTCTTCCCCTCCAGCAATGAGAGTCATGTGATCACCAAGAATGCTATGGCCATTAACATGTTTGATTAATAATATGTTAGCTGGACAAAAAAGGACTTCCAGTAAAAGCATTTAATCATTTGATATGTGCTAAGTGGGAAGTCTCTCAAGATTGTATAAGTGAGACACTGACAAAGCTTTCATTATTCTTCGAAAGGAATTAAGCAGTTAAGTCCTCTTTTATCTGAAGATAGGGAAGGGCTATCTTAAACCTGTGTGTTTGTCAGTCCCATCTAACAACGGCCTCCAGACAAAAGGAAAGGTAGAAGTAACTGATACTTAAACAAAGGGTTACTATTCATTCACAATAGAGAGAACACCTAAGTGACCTTAGGTATTAGGTATTAGGTACTTTATAGTCACAGAGGCGCCTCTGTGAAATTCGGGTTGCTCCCACCTGGAGAGCGCGTCGCTGCCAGAGGCGCGCCACCCAATTTTTTTTTTTTTTTTTAATTTTTGCATGCGATTTTTGCCACTGATGAGGGAGGGGGGTAAATTTTTACCAAATGACAACTTTTTCGTTGCCACAGGGTTTAGCGTATGCTAAGTGCATGGGCACATGGGACCTCGGTTTATCGTCTCATCCGAAAGACTCCACGTTCAGACCGTTAAGGCCTAGTGCAGAATGAGAGGAAAAAATCCCCTGTACCCAGGTTCGAACTCGGGTTTACTTGACACGAAGCGAACGCGATACCACTGTGCCACTCTACACCTTCCAAGAATACATCCACACTCTCTTATTCAGGACAGCTGGCATTACGTAACTTATGAATGATTTGAAGCATCATCTTATGTCTGGGGACACGTGCCATTCGATCTCAAGCTAAATTGTAAAGTAGGCTGAATTTTTTCTTTTCTTTCTTTTTTCCTCCGGCGTTACGAAATCAGTAAATGATGTGGCAAATTTGATTTCTTCAAGGGTCTGTTTCAGTTCTTCAAAATGAACAAGGAATGAAAGAAGACTGCAAAAACATTATCTGAAAGCTACAAACAATGACTACTTTTCCTTTTCAGTTCTCCTTACACACCAACGCTTTGGTAGGGAAAACAATAAGGAAAATACCATAAAAACTGAAGATGGGAAGTACTCTGTCCCATGCTAAAGCTGACATGACATGTTCTCAGTATTTATTACTTCAACCACTGACAACCTCCAAGCAGCCTCACATATATGTTCTGTCAGCACACAGAGGGGAGATTGTCCCAGAAAGCTCTGAAGATGTATCCAGGATGACACGATGACTTGACAGGGATGTAAATCAGGAAAAGAAGGGGGAAGGGGGAGGAGAAAAGAAGGTGGATATAATGCGGTCAGACTCAACCAACAGGAAGCATCTCCACAAACAAGCAAGAAGATGGTGGTGACCTCTGTCTGTCTCCCCAATGACATGAAGAAGAGGTGTCACCTGAGAAAGTACAGCATTTCTTTTTTTTCTCTGATGTCAAACAGACTCAGAGGAAATGTATGCATCTTGTGAGAATTACACCCCCGGGCATTCCATCGTCTGTGTTGACACACAATACTCCTCAATGTTGCAGGCACATTTCCATCTGTATGCACAATTCCTCTTTACCAAAAGTGTGTGGAGACTCTACAACCTGTGTGCATCCACTTCATGCAAACAAAATACTCTTAGTTGTCTATATATTCTTATCACTGCTACTGGGTTTTTTCTTTCTTGGAGTGTGACTTGCATTGTCTGCATTTGGAGGCTTTGCACCGAGGAAGAGACATGGTCTCGAAATATTAGCATTTTTAATAAATGTTTTAACAGTTATTTCCATTTGTTGTGTTTTCTTTATTTTTTTGGCTATATATATATAGATACAATGGTACAAATCAAAGCTTGAAATTCAAGTCTATGTAGGTGCTTCTCTTAGGGCCTAGCTTTTACAAGAGTGTACATGTTCAATCATTCTTTAGAAATATGTGTGTACACCCACAAAAGCATGTGTACACACACACACACATGCACACGCATGCACACACACACATGCATAATCACAAAATGTGTGCACAAGCTCTTCCTTTCTCTTACATAGACACAAAACTAATAATAATAATAATGTTATTTTATATAGCGCTAAAATCCATACAGTAGTATGCTCGATGCGCTTTACAATAGCAACATTAATCCGTGATTAACAAGACAGACAATCAGAGAAAGAGACAGGGAGATGGAAACAGAGAGATGGAGACAGAGAGAGATACTGGTCTACATGAGACAGAGAGGCAGACAAAGATAGAGGTAGAGATAGACAGGAGAGAGAGAGAGAGAGAGAGAGAGAGAGAGAGAGAGAGAGAGAGAGAGAGAGAGAGAGAGAGAGAGAGAGAGAGAGAGAGAGAGAGAGAGAGAGAGAGAGAGAGAGAGAGAGAGAGAGAGAGAGAGAGAGAGAGAGAGAGAGATACAGTGAGAAACAGAGAGAGAGAGATAAAGACAGACAGACAGTTATGTCATAGTTGTTGATGTTTCTTTTGAAAATATAACATTTAAACCAGACAGACAGAGGGGACAGAGAGAAAGAGTGAGCTCACAAAACAGGGCCATGACAGCAACATTGTCAACAAAGGGCCTCAGAAAGGCAGAGGGCAGGCAGAAAGGTGTGAGAACAAAACAGGTGGGTGGACCAGCAAGTTGAACAACGCTGATGCAGTTACAGTAGGTAGGCATAGCCCTGACAGGTAAAATGAAAGAGCAAGGAGAAGGGTAAAGAGCAAGGAGGGCATAATAACAGGGGCAGGCTTTGTCACCCCTCACTAAGTGTTTTGTGTGGCTAACATCAGCAGGGAAACCTGTACACTCCAACCCATCTATTTCGGCTGAACATTATTCATAGCAATGATCTTGAACGCTATATTTGCCTCTCTTAGCATTAGTATGGGGGGGGATGGGGGGGGGGGGGGAGGGGGGGGGGGGGGGGGGGGGGGGGGGGGGGGGGCTAAGCCCACAGAGTTAAAATTACTACTGGTGGAACAATCAAAAGTGTACAGCTGATATAATTACTGCACTTTTAGTTTTACTGCTCCAAGAATGACGTAAAAAAAAGTTTGTTTCAGATTCACATCATTCAGCAGGACATTTCTTACCATGTAATTGTAAACACATGTGCACATGCATGCAGTGGTGCACACGCACACACACACACACACACACATGCACACATGCACACACACGCACGCGCACGCACACGCACACGCACACACACACACACACACACACACACACAGAGGAAGATATTTTTTGTAAGGCAGGCAGTCTTTATGGTCATATTGAGTCAGTAAAATAATATCTTTTTTTTTAACAAAAGCAATCGGAACAAACAAGTCAACTAGTTTCATCTTCAATCGATAAATACAAAATCTCAATTTATAGGGATCAATGTGGAAATTGCCAACTTTGGCACACACCCAGGTGAGATGAAGGAATCTAGTGCGCAATGCCACAGAGCAGACCTAGTTGACTCATGAATGAGACAAGAAGTCAAAGAATGAATGGACGCAATTAGTGTGGCTGACAAGGTTTATGGTTCAAACATATATGGTAAAACTGCAAAAGCTGCATGTTCTTTGAGACTGAATAAGTGTAGAATAAAAAGATGTATGAAGAGCTATAAAGTAAGTCCATATTAATGAATCACTAGGAAACATGTACGGAATGTTTGATGCAAAATGGCATTACTAATAGCGGTAATATACATGCGCAAAGGGAAATTTATTAGGGTTAAACTACAGAACTAGGCAAAGGGGTTAAAGGACAACAGACCGAGGATTAATAATAATGGCATAACAAAGATTCGTCCCTAAAAGACTTTTTTTTATAAATTGCCTGCATACTAAGATACAACTGAAAGATCATACTAGTAGGGTCAAGGTAAGAATAAATAAAAAAAATTGTCAGAATTGGATAAATATCAAATATCATTATTAACGAAGAAAAAACACACAGACAAGCATACCACCACCAACAAAAAAATTAAAAATTAATATTTGTTTTACCTGCCAGCAGATATCCATAGATGCTGCTGCCGCTGGCTGTGCTGTGCCTGTGTCCCCCACTCTTTGCTGACCGACCGCTGCCCGGCCTGGCCTCCCGCTGCACCCCTGATGCACTGCGGTGGTGGTCACTGCGCTGCGAGGGGGAGGGGGAGGGGGGCACTCTTTCTATGTACGCCATGTCTGCTCACAGCTCTGTCAAAAGAGAAATGTCATGGTTATGATGATTTTCCATTGTTCTTTGCTGAATGTATTGCTTCATATGTGTGGAGAGTATTAAAAAACATATGCCCCCCCCCCCCCCCCAAAGGTGACACTGCGCTTGCTGCAACGCGATCTCCAGAGGAGAGCAGCCGGAATTTCACAGAGATAAGTCTCTGTGACTAGAATATATATACCAAATACCAAATAATATCAAAAGCATTGAAGGAACCTTCACTAAATCAGTGGTGGAAGGGGGTTGTCTTTAGTAGCCTGGGCTACAGCATACCACAACTGTGTGTGTTAAACTTTATGTGTGTATTATGCCTATCAATCCATTTCCAAACTGATTCTTATATTATTCAGCAAACATAAACCAAGACTTAAAACTTGAAAAGACTTTTTTTAAAAGAAAAAACAACTACTCTCACAATCACTGAAGCACATCTCCTATCCCCCCCCCCCCCCCCCCCCCCCTAACAAAGTTGCCAAATGCCATATAAAAAATTACATGAATTTTCATA
>JAGGCT020000529.1:0-50000 GCA_017654935.2 Phymorhynchus buccinoides | reverse complement strand
CTGTATATTTGTGAATGCACTTGTGCATGTTGTTTATATCATGCATGTGTACAAACACACATGTGTACACGAGTGTGTGTGTGTGTGTGTGTGTGTGTGTGTGTGTGTGTGTGTGTGTGTGTGTGTGTGTGTGTGTGTGTGTGTGTGTGTGTGTGTGTGTGAAGTGTGTGTGTGTGTGTGTGTGTGTGTGTGTGTGTGTGTGAATTGTGTGTGTGTGTGTGTGTGTGTGTGTGTGTGTGTGTGTGTGTGTGTGTGTGTGTGTGTGTGTGTGTGTGTGTGTGTGTGTGTGTGTGTGAAGTGTGTGTAAGTGTGTATGCAGGCAGATGCAACAGCAATCAAGAAAGCCTGTGTTGATTCAAAGTTACCATGTGCAAAATTATGATCACTTTGCTACACAGACTTAGCACATAACCCTCTGGGTCAATATTACCAGTCAATGGAAGTGTAAGTATACTTCACTTGTCAGCACTACCATTGCACAGGTCATCGTGACAGGTGAGAAAATAAAAGGGGAAACAGAAAGCAACGAAATACCCCGGCCAGAGTAGACCCTTTATAAGCGGGGCACACCCACTTTTTGAAAAGTACTGCCCCACATGGCCGAAAGGCTAAAGAGGGCGTTAAGCATTATTTCATTTTTGAAAAGTTTTACTGCTGTGCCTTTCTGCTGTGGCTCTCCCGTACGTCTGACCAGACGACAGTCACAGTTTAATGTGAGTGTGCATACCGCAATGCCTAGCATTCCTTCCAATAAGACTTGTCCAATCGGGACACTTTCACCTTTAGATGTGCAAATTAACAGGTTGATACAATAATGGAAACAAAATACTCACCAAGCAGAGTTCCTAGAATCTATTCCATAACGAAAATGCACAAGGTGGAAGATAGGAAAATACTCCGAAAGTACCGTGTGTAGTGTTGCCACCTCGCTGAACACTTATTTCCTTGTGTCGAGCCGACGCGATCCTCTAAACCAATGTGTGTCGCGGGAAGTCACCCCGCTCCGCAAGGCGACACAACTACTTCGGACCTCTCTATTTTTAGGTCGGTCCTGTTTTGGCACAGGTGCCTTGGCGCGTGCACAGGTAAAAGCTGAATACATGTCGCTAAGCGGTCTTGACTCTTGAACAGCGATGAATCAGACACGGGTTAATAAAGCTTTAATGCTGTAAATCTTGCTGACGGGTGGATGAAGTTTGCAACTGCACGTCATGCAACTTTTGCATACGGCAATCAAAGCTTAGTGAAAAAGGGAGGAACGCAATCATATGCGTGCAAACACACGCATGCACATACACACACAATTATACGCGCGCGCACGCACACGACACAGCATACCCAACCACACATGATGCAGCTCCACACGCGCCCAGGCCGGCGTGCACGTGCACACTAGTATTCTTATGATCCCGGCAGTGGACGACCCCGCCCTCCATGAGTCTCTCACACCACGAAGTCTTTCCGAGTACAAATAGTTCCCCCGCCTTCTGGAAGTTCTGTGTAGCATGCAACTCAGCTTCCTCTAATCTGTAACTCGTTTTGACTCTGTCTTAGCCTATTCTTTATCATTCTCTTCTTTTTCTGCCTCATTGGCCCATTCTCCTGCCTTAATTTTTTTAAAAGCCTTCCAACTACATTCTTTCTCTCCAATGAGTCCTCGAGCGAAATCAGAATATGTTGGCTGAATGCAGCGGGGAGACTAGTGGAAAATGAAAAACGGACACCTAATTCACCCCCCGGCCCAGAAGTAAAGAAGAAGATTAGCAAGCGGATCCCAGCCGTCACACACACGCACTACACACACACAACACACACACACACACACACACACACACACACACGCGCACGCACGCACGCACGCACACGCGCACACGCACACGCACACGCACACACACGCACACACACACACACCATGACCTACAGTTATCCAAATGTTATATTTGTGAAGCGTGATTCTCATGAAACATTTTTTAAAGGAAGATAATATCTTGCCAGGCAAGGAAACCGTTCCTTCTCCGCGCCTTGGTTGCATCAACGCGTGTAGGGTGTAACTTACACGGTTTGAATAAAACCGACATTATAAACATAATCAGCCCTAAATCAGCTGTTTAAATTATTTGACATAAATTATCATTTATCCTCAAAAAGAAATTGCAATTCGTTGTTGTTGTTGTTGTACCCTGGCTAAAAGACTTCAGGGATCATCCCCGCCAACAGTGGAACAGCCTCCCAGAAGAAGTTGCCTCCTCCCAGTCATTGGAAGCATTCAAAAGAGGCCTCCACAACCACCTCCACTGAAACTAAAACTAGGGAACTAGGGGCCATAGATCAAAGTAAGCTTAGTAGTAAATGAAGGACGGGAGCTGTGCCGGTCGGGGTTCGCTCCCCGGGACAGCTACCTGAGCAGCCGGATTGGTCTTGCCCGGATACTGCCAAATAAAGGTAGGCCTATATCACCATTAGGCACTATGGTCCACTTTTAACATTAAAAAAAAGATTGTCACGTAGTAGGCCTTAGCCTACTACTACTACTACTACTACTACTACTACTACTACTACAGATTCTTCTTCTTTCATTTAACAACCACCGTCATCATTTTCAGTTGGTTCTGTCGTTGGAACCGGGGGACTTCAGTCAGGCAGAAAAGCTGATGGTGTCTTCGCGGCCGCCCGGATGATTGGCCTATAGGCTTATGGTCGGGTTACGATGGGATTAGGTAGAAATGGGGGTCAGGGGAGAGGGAGGAGTTAAAGGCAGTGTAGGGCGGACCGGGTAGTGGGGGAGGATTGAGGGGGTTGGGGGAAGGCAGGACTCGGGGAGGAGCATAATATTGCTCAGATCCGGGACTTGAAGCTTTCCACCGAGGCTGATGTTACTGCCTCAGGAGGAAGGGCGTTCCATTCAGGGATGGTCCTTGGGAAGAAAGATTGCTGTCTGTAGCTGGTTTTGCTGGAGGGCTCCCCGTGGGGATACCGGGGGTCTTTCGTAAAAATAGTTCCCCCAACTTCTATAAGTTCTGTCCTTGTAACTTCCTCTAATCTGCCACCCTCTTTTACTCTGCCTTTTTTCTTTGCTTACTGTCATCTATCTTTCTGACTTATTGGCCCATTCTCTTGCCTTAAAAAACCCAACAACTTCCAAGTAACTTTTCTCCTTTGAGCTCCTCCGAAATCGGAATGTGTCGGCTGTACGCAGCGGGGAGACCAATGAAAACTTAAAACGGACGCATACGTAGGCCTACATTACTCATTATGGCCTTTTGGCCTAGGGCAGAAGAAGAAGCTGGAGGGGATGAGATATGTGGACTGATGGGACTGTCTGGTAGGCTACGTCTTGTCGGTGGGTTGAGAGTAGAGGTGGGGGGAAAAACCGGTTTGAACAAAAAAAACGGTGCTAAACTTTCGCGGTTCGAAAAACCGGTTCAAGTTGCTGTGAACCGGTTTTTTAACTGCAAACTGAAAGTAAGTTTTTCTTAGAACCTAACGCATTCTTTACGAAAAACAACACTGATTCTCAGCGCAGATTGGGTGTTTGTAAACCAAGAGTAGCTGTTTCCGCTAGTTTGTGGTGGTGCATGGCTTTGACTTTGACTGAGTGTTGAGTTGAGTGTGTGTGTGTCATAAGTCATAAGTTTCTTTATTGTGTATGTGTGTGTATGTATGCGCGTGCGTGCGTGTGTGTGAATATTCTGACAAATAAATGTGTGTTTGCATAGGTGAAACTAGTGATGCGAGTACTGGTTAAAAAACCCGGTTCAGTAAAACCGGTTCGAAGATGGGAAACCGGTTTAAAACCGGTTCGGATTTTTGAACCGGTTCTCAACTCTAGTTGAGAGATAAGATGGTCAGTATGGGGTGTTGATCGAGACGTCACTAGAGATTTTAATTTATGTTTAGTTTCCTTTTCCATTACTCCTATCTTCCTGGCTTTCTAACTTCTCGTCTTCTTACTATTAGAGTAGGTAGGCCTACTCTACTTACACACACACATAAACACACACACACACACAGCGAGCGAGAGAGAGAGAGAGAGAAATGCCGCAGCAGAATCTATGGCTGCCTGAGGCGAAGAAAAAACAACTGAAGCACTTGAACAATGAGTATAGGCCTACCTGTCAAATAAACCCTTCATGTCGCAAATTCTACATGTACATGTACATGTACATCCAATCCATCTTGGTCTTTCAAAATTTAGATTTTCTTAGGACAGTGGTCGTCTGTTTCATGCCGAGCTGTAGTGTAGGCCTAATGCGCATGCGCAAAATGCTTGTCTAATGAGATATCTAAACATTTGGATCTCAATCATCATCAAGCTGTTAGCTTTCTATTGCATGTCTTAAATCCATAAGTATCTGGTGTAGTTGTCTTATGCATTGTGAACTCTCTTCGCTAGATTCATTTATACAATATTAACAAAACAATGTGAGGTTTAGGCCTAACGCGCGTGCGCGTACTTTGCCGTAGCATTGCAAGTGCTCGCGCGATGTGTAGTGTGTGTTGGGGAGGGGGGGGGGGGGGGGGCGAAATCACGTGATTGTGACGCTGGACAACATTGTCAACCAATCATATGAAAGCCAGTGCTCGCGCGATGTGTATGCTTTTCCTCGATCATTTTCCTCGATCCGTTGACCCAATCCGCCTTCCATATGTGTGTTGGGGAGGAGGGCGAAGTCACGTGATTGTGACGCTGGACAACATTGTCAACCAATCATATGAAAGCCAGTTATAAAGGCTGGAAACACTCTAAATGATCGATGCGCTAATCACATTAATTTTGTTCTTGGAGACCAACGTGATCGAATCGTATCGTATAGTCGTGCGATTTTAGTGGACGCGTGGCTGGCCCTTTAGACTATTATACAGGCTCTTTAAATCCAGCAGTTCAGATATCACGTTCTTACATATACAGCGACAAGAGTTCGACCAGTCAGACTGGCCACGTGGCACCACTGGGCTACCGTATTGACCAGTTTGATTGATTTAGGGCTGATTCTACTTCTTAGTTCTTACCTCTCTCTCTCTCAGTCTCTCTCTCTCTCTCTCTGCTCTCTCTCTCTAACATTATTTTATATGCTTGTACTTGCCCATCGAAATGGGCCTGTGGCCTAATCGATTAAAACAAAATCAGACTCTCTCTCTCTCTCTCTCTCTCTCTCTCTCTCAAGCAATGGAAATCTGTTTAACGTCCTCCGCGGGTCTGGAACAGACACATATATGGGACACTAGTAGGCCTAGATATAAATATGGTGGGAACGATCCTGGGGGCAATGCCCGGAGGCAGTGCAACACCAGGAAAGTCCCGAATTTTTATCAATATAAAGCAATTTAGGCCCTGTGCTTATCAAGAACGCGCTAGCACTAAGAACTCAATGTTTACCTGAAATGCAGGGTAAGTGCACGAGGTGTTATATAAGACACATTGTAATTGTAATTTAACTCTTACATACATTTGCATTGTTACTAATTCGGGACTTTCCTGGTGTTGCACTGCCTCCGAGCATTGCCTCCAGGATCGTTCCCACCATCTTTAGGCCTATATCTACCAATGTCCCATATATGAGTCTGTTTCAGACCAGAGGACCGTTTAATAAGATTTTCCTTTTCCCCTTATGGCCAGAGGCTAAACAAGATTTAAAAAACATTGTTTACTTTAACTTTGACTCTCTCTCTCTCTCTCTCTCTCTGTAAGTAAAATGTACACTGGTCAAAAGCTAAGGATAGACTTTTAGGCCCTATAACTTTGATTGCTAAAAGGTGGTGTAAGCAATAAAATTAAATGACCGGAAAGAGCAAAATCATCCATGAACACAAGCTCACTCAAACTTGTCGTTTTACGCAACTTCATGTTCACGTGCACCACGTGATTTTCGCATGCCAACCCTAAAAAATGTCATTTCGCTGAAAAGTGAAGAGATTTCATGGCCGAAGTGAGATAATTACGTCATTTGACACGCGGCAAAGAGTTGTCTTTCTGTGTTGGCATGCTGGAGAACAGCTGTTCACAGACTCGTTGAGTCTTTCATGTTTGGAATATCGCGCTGAATGTGTCGCTTCCAGCGCTTGGATTCACTGACATGAGGTTGGTACTGCTAATAAACGCCGTGAAAGTGGCAGAATTTCGGAGACTTGTACTAAAAATTGACGTTTTTTGCTTTTTTTAGGCCTGCCAAAATCACACACGCTCTCTGGCAGCATTTTGATCTTCTGAATGCTTCAATGCGGAACATTTCCATCCAAACTGTGAAGAACGTGCAACATGACTCTAACTTAAGAGTTATGGACAGGGTTTCAGTATGTTTACCAGCAGCATGACTCTAAAAGCTATGAACAGGGTTTCAGTATGTATACCAGCAGCATGACTCTAAGAGCTATGAACAGGGTTTCAGTATGTATACCAGCAGCATGACTCTAAAAGCTATGAACAGGGTTTAAGAGCTATGAACAGGTCAGGTAGTTAGGACATTAGGCCTCGCGGCCTCTTCACTATCCTGTCATTTTTGTTTGAACTTTTGCACAGCTGAGAGGTTTTTGTATTTTGTTTTCGGCAAATCTGCCTTTTAGTCATGATCGTATTGTAGTTTTAATATGTTGGTGTATCCACCAAGGAGGTTTTTGTATTATATTCTGTGCTCGTTTAATATGTGCAGGAAGAGTATTCCAAAACTTTGTTACTCTGTTAGAAAAGAAATGTTTTCTAATATTAGTTCGGCTATACTGGGTTAGTATTTTTAAATCACTGTTACGGGTTCTTGAGTCAATTGTTAGCTGGAACAAAGATTTATTAGTATTGTTATTACTGTGAAAATTTGTGTATGTATTTATCAGATCCCCACGGATTCTTCTGTATTTCAGAGATGGTAATTTCAACTTTCTTAGTCTGTGTTCGTAATCAAGGTAACTAACGCCTTTAATCAATTTTGTTGCTCGTCTTTGGACCCTTTCTAATGCTGCCGATTGCCTTAAGTTTTTAAAAACGGACTCCAAACCTGATTTCCATCTCTAGATGAAGTCTGACCAAACTTTTATATAGTTTTTAAAATACTATATTATCTAACCCAATAAAACTTCTTCTAATTAGGCCCAGCATTTTGTTGCCTTTATCAATAGCCGTATTAATGTGGTTATCAAATGTTAATCCAGTCAAAGATGACTCCAAGATCCTTTTCTTCTTTGCAAGTTTTTAGAATATGTTTGTCGGTACCATGTGAGATTTCATAATTGCAATTTGGATTATTCTTTCCTAAATGCATCACCTTACATTTACAATCATTAAAATACAGATTCCATTTCTCTGTCCAGTTTATTAGTCTGTCAATGTCATAGCATAGCATAGCATAAATGGCACTATAGGCTATTTTGTTTAGCCTTTTGCCCTCTAAATATGTTTTTGATTTTTATTTGGTTTGGCTTCATTCACTAATGACTACTAAGGCATCTGTGTTTTATTCCTTTAAATCTGCATATTAACTGAATACATTTTGTTTTGGAAAAACTTGTCTATGATATTTTTGAATGAATTTAATGACTTTGCATTAACTGCTTCATCGGGAAGGTTATTCCATGCATTTATTACTCTGTTAGTAAAAAAGTTTTGTGCTAGTCTGGTGTTAGTATTTTTTTTGCACAGCTTAAAGTTATGGCCACGGGTTCTATCACCCTCACAAAGAGTTAGTAGGCTGTTACAGTGTTAGTAGTGGAATAATCATATAAATGGTGACATATGTTGAATTGTTTTATAATTTTTTGAAGCATTGTATATTTTGGTATCGTCCGCACATTTTTTACATATGCTTTCTACTTGATCAACAGGGTTTCAGTATGTATACCAGCAGCATGACTCTAAGAGCTATGAACAGGGTTTCCGTATGTATACCAGCAGCATGACTCTAAAAGCTATGAACAGGTTGTAATGAACTCTTGAGGGTTAGCGTATCACCCACAGAAGGTACCATTAATTGCAGGTTCTAGTTAGTTCAGATTGTCTTTTAGGTGTTGAAAGTTATGGTAATCCCAAAAACGTTTTCCGTTTTTATTTTATTTTTAAAGCATGTTGTTGTTTGTTGTTTTTGTTCCCCGGCTTAAGCACTCTGGGGGCACACCCAGTGTCATGTGAACATTTCGCATTGAAGACACGATAAAAAATATTTGATGTCACTCGTTATATTTTAGAATTACTTGGAATTAGTCAGAACAGTACTTTGTTTTCTCCTCGCTTGATCTCTCTCTGCTTCTACATAAATGCAGGATTACCCTTAAAAGATAGAAAACTTTTACATGACTGAATAGTAAATAACCTTGTAGTGTCCAAGGAAAAGAGGAGTCTTGAAGTTTTCGCTGTCACGTAATCTCATGTACATGTCTTTCAGTTACTATTGGGCAGTGCGGAAGCAAATAAAAGAACAAAAAGCTTGTTATTTTTTTGTGTTAAGAATTAGGGGGAGGGGTGCTTAGGCCACAGACTTTTATTTTGCAGTACCTAGGTTGGACTAATCCGGCTAGCGTAGCACTCCCCGGGGGCAAGTCCACAACGGCACAGCTCCACCCTTATTTACCACTACTTTGATCTATGCCCCCCTAATCAGGAATTTTAAAGGATATGTTGTTGAGCTCCCTCTTGAAGGATACCAATGAGAGAGCCTCAGCTACATGTGCTGGTAAAGAATTCCATACTGGAAAGACTCTAGGGGAAAAGCTGTATTTAAAAATGTTTGTTCTTGTTGCAATAGGGCATTTGCCACGAGTGTTTGTTCTCTATACTAGACTACTAGTTTGCCCGCGCTCGTTCTGCCCGAGTTACGTTGACCTTTCTAATTCAACTCTCTAAATTCAACTCAATTAAATTCAATTGCAAGGTCGCCGACATGCGGCAAATGCCCTATTTGCCTATATTTTGTTGTTGTTACGTACCCTGGCTAAAAGACTCCAGGGATCACAGCCGAAGCACTTGAACACTATCATACAAATGCATCAGCTAGGGATGGGAACATTAAATGTGTGACTGTTTTTAATTACCACGCCATGTGGGCAGTCACACTCCGTCTTCAGGGGATTTTGGAGACTATGAATGTTATGCTAGGAGCTTGTCACGGCTAAAGACAATCCCCGCATAACTATTATATATGCATAGCATAACATTTTGATGCAGCCTTGGCGTTCTAGCCTATGTCAATTGGTCTGACATAGCCTTAAGCCAAGGCGAGCCTACATGTTTTTCTTCTTCTTTTGCATTCTCAGGTCATATGGCCATAATGGGTAAGGTATGTATATGTCCGGTTTTCAGTTTTCACTGGTCTCCCCACTGCGTACAGCCGACATATTCCGATTTCGGAGGAGCTCAAAGGAGAAAAATTAGGGTTTTTTTTAAAGGCCGGTTAAACAGAAATATAGTAGATGACAGAAACTTGAGAAAGCAAAGGGAAAAGGCAGAGTCAAAGAGAGTGGCAGATTAGAGGAAGTTACAAGCACAGAACTTCCAGAAGGTGGGGGAACTATTTTTACGAAAGACGTCCCGGTATCCCCACGGGGAGCTATATTTTAATTTATGACTTGATCGGGTGTGGTTTCCCCATGGGGATACCGGGGGACCTTTTGTAAAAATAGTTCCCCCACCTTCTGTGCTTCATGTAACTCCCTCTAATCTGCCACTCTCTTGGACTCTACTTTTTCCCTTTGCTGTCTATCATCTACTATCTTTCTGACTTATTGGCCCATTCTCCTGCCTTTAACAAAAAATAATCTTCCAAATAATTTTTATTCGAGCTCCTCCGAAATTGGAATGTGTCGGCTGTATGCAGTGGGGAGACCAGTGAAAACTGAAAACCGGACCCATACGTACCTTACTCATTATGGCCATATGGCCTTGGAACGCAGAAGAAGAAGATCTGGTGTGGGTATTTCCAGGGAGGATAAACAATCAGCTGGGATAACTACGAGGCTGTTAACAACTTTGTACAACATGGTGACACTACTTTTTGTCTTTCTTGCCTGCAAGGTTTCCCATTTCCAGTCAGAAAGCATGGCAATGACTGTTGGCTGTGTCAAAATTGTTGCTGTCATATCTTGCCGCTCTTCTTTGGTCTGCTTCAATTTTCTTAAAGTCATCTCCCTGGCGGAAGTTGCACTTTGTCAGCGCTCTCCAGTCTTTGATATCATCTCTAATCAATTATTTATTTCTCTGTCTTAATCAGTACTTCAGCAAATTGTAGTCTGAAGAGCTGTTCACAATCACAGACACTCGACACTCAAACACATGGCAGAAGTTAAAAAAAATATCATACACTTTAATTAATACTACAGTAACATTATTTGTCAAGCATCACACTTCCTGATATAAACAGCATGCTTTTTTCTTCAGAAAACAACCTTTCTGATTTGTTGTCATCGAAAACAAGATTTTATTTTTTATATGTTGTTTAACAAGCGAGATAAGAAAAACCATGAAATTCATAGTAGCTGACTATATTACATCTGCTTGACCCTTTTGTATTTATGATGTCAGTGCTTCGGTAGACACAAGCACAACATGATTTTATACTTTTTATGCATTCAATAAAACTTCTGTGATTTGATGGAACGTATCCCTCTCAAAACAAGCTTGAATGATTCAGGAGAATGAAACAACTGTTTTTTCTGTCACATTGTTCGCTTTCTTTGTTGCTTTTCTTTCTCTTGGCCGTCAATCAATGCAGCTGCCACAGTCAAAGTGCTATTTTTCTCTGTCTCTCTTTCACCATACGCAGTTTCTCACCATACAGTCAATACATAAGAATGAATAGTATAACATTTCAGATTTCTATATCAAGCAAAAATCTCTAATCCATTTCTTTTTGCAGCAATGCACTGAATATAAAGAAAAACACACCTAATCGCATCACAGACTTATGATCAGAAAGAAAAGATTTTGTTTTCTGAAAGAGGGAAAAAGAAATAATGAGCAACACTGGCTCTATCACAGATTATTTAGTCCACCATGCATTCATGTTAAAAATATGAGATATGGTGTTTGTATTTTCCTTTCTATCTAGCTCCTTATACCTCACTCAGTTTAGCACAGCCACACGTCTCACAAACTCAGCAGAAAGATAATAATTAGAATACAAAACAGATAAGCTTTAAAAAACAACAATGCAAAGAAAACATCAAACATGTGAAAAACAGCTTATTGGGATCAGCTATCTTAAATTATTTTTCAGAGGCAACAGGCATTGGTTTGTTTTATAGCACATAGAGAACAGTTTGTCTGGCATACTATGTACATGGGTACAACTTTTCCTGGTATACAAGGATTTCCCGTTTTGAATTTTACCAGAAAAAGAAGTTCCTTTTTTTAAAATTTGACAAACAAGATCTTTGTCTGTCTACTGTATTTTTCAAACGCTTTAAAATAAGTATTTGTATAAATTGTGGACAAAGCAAACTAAAATACCTTCATAAATCATTTTTGGTTCATTTTCAGGGGGACATTACCCCTGGACCCTGGCCTTTGATTTTTTTTCATTTTGTGTAGATGCACCCATGTATGCACAAATAACAATTCAGCGATCTGTTTGTGGCATTACTCTTGTTGAAAACTGCAGCAGCATTAATTAGAAAGTGTTTAGAGCATGAGAAAGAAATAAGGTCTTGGTATCAAAAAATGAAGATAACCATGGCATGTTGGAAAAACAAACAAAACATTGCTCATGATTATCAGTCAAGAAGTAAGCTGGTGTTATTTTACATTCATATCAAGCCAAGGGTGTGACAATCTGCATCATGACCAGGATGGTACACACTTGTTTCATGACCCAAGATGTCAAGGTCATTTAGTGACTCAATATTCCAAGGTCACTTCATGACTGAAGATGTTGAGGTCATTCCATGACCAAAGATGCCAAGGTCATTCAGTGACCCAATATTTCACGGTCACTTCATGACAGAAGATGTTGAGGTCATTCATTGACCCACGATGTCAAGGTCATATAATGACCCACATTAAGATGTCAAGGTTGACCCAAAGTGTCAAAGTCAGCTTCGAATGGATGGATTGAGAGAGGGACACAAAGAAAGCAGCAATACTGTCGTTTGTTGTTGTTGTTTTGTGGTCACAGTTTACTCCTTTTTGGTGTCAGAGTCGGGCTTCTCTTCCCCTTCCTCGGCAATGGGAGAAGCCTGTAAAGGAGCATCACACCACAGTTTGTCCATTAAAACAACAGCAACATAACTGAACTGCAAACATCACAACACTACTAGATTAGATTCAAACAACGCACACGCATACGCACAGCACGCACACACACTTCTTAGTAGTTCTGGAAAAATAAATGATTAATTGTTTATTCACATTATGTTCTATGTTTACACACACGCACGCACACGCACACACACTTCTTAGTAGTTCTGGAAAAATAAGTGATTAATTGTTTATTCATATTATTTTCTGTTTACACACACACACACACATGCACACGCACACGCACACACACACACTTCTTAGTAGTTCTGGAAAAATAAGTGATTAATTGTTTATTCATATTATTTTCTATGTTTACACACACACGTGTGTGTAGCACACGTACACACACGCACAAACACATTGATATATAATAGAGAGAGAGAGGATAAAAAGGAGAAGAGAGTACAGTGATATAGGGATGTAAATAGAGCAAAGTAGGGATGAGAGGGTGATATCAACTAAAAATTATGGTAAATGTTAAAAAAAAACCAAATATGCTGCATTCATAGTATTTACCATTTTGTAAGACATATGCATCATACAAATATGAGCAGAAAAACACATAGAAATGCGAACATGACACTCAACTCATACAATTGTGTCTTTTACAAAATATTTTGAGAACAGGCAACTATCATGCAATTGTTCATAAAGTCACAAAAAGTATATATAAAATACATAAGAAGTCAACAAAACCTAAAATTCAACAAGTATCTGCCTCAAACGAAAACAACAATAAACTAAAACAAAATCATGCAACAGAGCTAAGTCCAGTTGCTTTGAATCTTGTAGGTTGTTAATTTGGGGCAGTGGGTGGATGCCTCGTGCCTCCATACAGGGAGCAGAACAACCCCGCCCCCTCCATGAGTCTCTCCCTGTGGGAATACTGGGGGGTCTTTAGTAAAAAATAGTTCCCCCTCCTTCTGGAAGTTCTGTGCTTGTAACTTCCTCTAATCTTCCACTCTCATTTACTCTGCCTTTTCCCTTTGCTTTCTATCATCTACTATCTTTCTGACCTATTGGCCCATTCTTCCAAAAAAAAATCTTCCAAATAATTTTTCTTCAGCTCCTCCCAAATCGGAATGTGTCGGATGTATGCTGCAGGGAGACCAGTGAAAGCTGAAAAACGGATACATACGTACCTCACCCATTATGGCCATATGGCCTGGGAACTCAGAAGAAGAAGAAGTAGTTCGTTAATTGAGGCCATAATAAAACACAACAACCACAAGTAATAAACAATCAACAATGCTAACAATCCACTCACAAAAAAAGAAATCAGTCCTGTAAACAAGAAACAACAAGAACAACATATATACAAATCAACATACAGTATGTGAGTGTGTGTGTGTGTGTGTGTGTGTATCAGCATGCATGCATGTCTGTGTGTGCGTGTGCGTAAACATCTGCAATAAAGGCAAAAGTCTCATTTTCCCATTATCAGCTTACTCCTTCCTAGTTCTGTGTATGTGCATGCATGCCTATGTGTATGTGTGTAAATGTGTGAGCGTCTGCATACGTGTGTGTATGTGCATATGAGTGTGTATGCATACATATTTGTGTGTGTAATGTGTGTGTGCATCTGCAGTACAAGCACTATAGTCTCACCTTCCGAGTGTCAGCTTTCTCCAGGTCATGTGTTTGCGCATGCGCGCATGTGTATGTGTGCACACGCAAGTGGGCGCACCTGCTTTGCAAGCACTATACTATCACCTTCCCGGTGTCAGCTTAGTCCAGGTCACGTGTGTGTGTATGTGTGTGTGTGTGTGTGTGTGTGTGTGTGTGTGTATGTGTGTGTGCACCTGGAATACAAGAACTAAAGTCTCACCTTCCTAGTGTAATAATAATAATTATGGTTATTGATATAGCACTCTACTCCCTTAGTGTCAGCTTTCTCCAAGTCCTGTGTGTGTGTGTGTGTGTGTGTGTGTGTGTGCAAACATGCATGTGTGTGTGTGTGTGTGTGTGTGTGTGTGTGTGTGTGTGTGTGTGTGTGTGTGTGTGTGTGTGAGCGTGTACATATGCAATACTAGTACTATAGTCTCAACTTCCCAGTGTCCAAGTCCTGTGTGTGTGCAAGCATTCATCTGTGCACATATCTGTGTGTGTGTGTGTGTGTGAGCGTGTACATATGCAATACTAGTACTATAGTCTCAACTTCCCAGTGTCCAAGTCCTGTGTGTGTGCAAGCATTCATCTGTGCACATATCTGTGTGTGTGTGTGTGTGTGTGTGAGCACACGTGAATGTGTGTGTGTGTGTGTGAACACCTGCAATACAAGCACTATAGTCTCACCTTTCCAGTGTCGGCTTTCTCCAGGTCCTGTGAGGGATCGGGCTGTTTCTTCTTCTCTGCCTGGATGATGTCGAAGAACTCCTTCTCTGCTTTGGCGTACAGATCCTCATCTGGCAGGGCTTCTTCTTCATCTGCCTTCGGTTGATCCTCGTCCTGTATATAGGCATACGCATGCGCACACGCACACACATACACACACATGTGCGAGAGTGCACACACACACATACACACACATGTGCGAGAGTGCACACACACTCACAGAGTCACAAATCCACACACACACACACAATATGTACAGACAGGGCCCGTATCGTTTTAGGTACATATTTATCTATGTTTAACTTAACTGCCACAAAGAATCAAACTCCTTGTTATGGATAAGACACCATTGCTGTATTTCCCTCACCCCACTCCATTATCCAGTGCTTCTTTCTTTGTCCCCTCTCTTGCACACACAGACAGACACACACATACACACACACTCTCTGTAGCAAGTTTTTGTGTTTTATCTGTGCAATATGTTAACCCTTGTGCTTATAAGATGGAATCTTTGTTTGCATCAAAAAATAAAAATTCTGAAAAATCTAGCTATATATATGTATAAAAGTAGAAAAAGTTTCGATGATGTGCATTTCGATAAACATATGGCGTATAATTGTTTTTCTTCTTAATGTTAATAGTTTTGTCAATGTTCCCCCCCTTCATAAGGGACTTATGGCCTATATGAATAAACTGTTCAGTGTTCTCTTTTTTTTTTTTTAAAGTCCAAACCTTACAAGCATATAATGCCATTTTACAAACTGGTGTAATAAAGCCTGTTAATCAGCTGTCTGTTCCCAGCAGTCATGATCCCTTTCCCAACCTTTCCTTCAACAAGTGGGTCTGCACCTCTCTTATTCTCACACCTTTTCTCTTTCTCCACTTTCCCACTAACCCCTCTACTGTCTTAGTTACATGATCTTAGCTTCCTTTTCCCTTTCAAAACCCACTTTTGGTTGTCACTTGCACATTCCTAAGCCACCATACCCTTCATTCTTCTTTGCAGTCTCTTGTTTACCAACTCAAGTTTCAGATACAACTTAGCTTTTTTTTCCTGTTTTATCTTAATCACTCCTTCTAACTCTTCCCCTGTCACTGTTACTTTTTGACCACCCACATTTTATTATTCTCTCGTCTTCTCTTTCTTCCCTTTGAGCATTCACTTTTTAAATGCTGATGTAGCATTTTTTTTACCAGCTTTGTAAAAGATCTACACTCCTAAAATCCATTTAATGTGAATTTGTTATTCAATAATGTAATGCTCTAGGTGTTTAGAGATCAAGTGAGGCTTATATTTAGTCAACATAAAAGGAAAACCATTAATATTGCAGATGCCTCCTTTCTTTCTACCAAAGAAAATTTGGCCTATTTTAATTCAGTCCATGATTGTGTTTGACAAAGGCTGAAAGGGAAGTAAAGTTCCAAAATATATGACCAGCAATAACGTGGGTGGTTTTTGTGTGTGTGTTCATCATGCCAAAGGAAATTTGACAGGAATTTAAGTCTTAATTCAGTCCATGATTGTGTTTGACAAAGGCTGAAAGGGAAGTAAAGTTCCAAAATATATGACCAGCAATAACGTGGGTGGTTTTTGTGTGTGTGTTCATCATGCCAAAGGAAATTTGACAGGAATTTAAGTCTTAAAATTGTTAGTGTCTCCTTTTCTTTTTAGTCTCCCCTGTCAGTGTCATGTATTTTGTATCTGTGGCCCACCCACCTTGCCGTCCTGAGCACTCTTGCTGCGTTCCTTCAGTTTCATCTCACGATGTCTGGCGTCCAGGATCTTCTCACGCCGCGTCTCACGCTCAAACATCTGAAACAGACAGCATGCTGTTACTTCTTTCTGCATCCAGTACATAAAGCAAATGGATATACGGTATGACAGGAATCTTAACTTCTTTTTGAATTCAGTAGTTAAGCACATAGATCAATAGTATTATTATTAGGAATGATAATTTTGTAAGCAATGACAACAATAATGGGTGAAAAACAAGAGCAGCCCATCAAAAATGAAATCCCAAATAAGAAAATGCATGCCCCCCCCCCCCCACACAAATAAACGAAAAAGAAAAGGGCAGATACATAAAAAGGCTATTTTTATGACACAGAATTCTATTGAAAATGATGTCATCGCCATGTCCAAGAAATGGAAGAAAGTGAAATACACCAAAATTATTTCTATCCATCCACACACTGTCTTGTTTTTTGTCTTTGTTGTTGATGTTGATGATGATGTTTGTTTTCCTTACATTCGTGACCAGGTTCTTTTCATTCCTCTGCATGGTGTACAGGCCCTCGGACAGTTCCAGCAGAGTGGTGGTGCCGTCCTTGGAGCCGCAGGCCACCAGGCGTCCATGTTCCTGAACCCTCAGACTGTACAGCGGAACATCACACACCTGCACACAGTCAACATAACACAGAACTATGAGTAGTGATCATGTTAAGAGGCACATTGCATAATTGTATACACAAAAACATAGCACAGGACCCTATTTTATTTCTGTACAGTGGCACACCACATATATGTACACAATAAACATGCATATTGAAATGCATCTTCACCACCATCATCATTTTAATGCCAAGTATGATGTTTTGTTGCAGAGAATAAATAGGTCACCAGAAACTTTTATTCTTTGGTACCATGCAACAGATATTAGGTCCAGTATATTTCATTTTGTTTTGTTTTTAATCAGGCCCATTCTTAAAACTACCTCTGATGTCCAAGTTCTTTTGCAGACTATTCTGGAGAATAAATTATATGGAAATTTGGAGAATAAATTATATGGAAATTTTATTTAATTATAAAAGTTTAAGTTTAAAATTCTTTACAAATACCACAAACTGAAAAAGGATAGAGGCAATGTACCTGTAGACTAAGCGTGGGGTCATTCTGTTTGAAGATGATGTCCCAGACATCCATGGTGCCGTCCATCTTGGTGACGAAAAACACAGACGGTCTGATGGGACTCCAGCAGCCATCGGTCAGGTAGGACGAGTATTGTCTGAAAAGTGCATCAAAATGAAGTGTCTTTAGAACGGTCTGCAAGGTACAACATTAATGAGACACGCTATAAAATGGAAAAGAACATTTGGCCCTACATGTATGTTTACCGGTACTGTCTCTCATTTCTGGACAGAGCTCTGTTAACAAGTATGACAAATAGGTATAAAAATTTCAAGTTTGTAAGAAATTACGCAAGAGAATTTAAAAAAACCTATAACATACTTAAAAGAATCTGCTTAGTTTAAGGACAAAATTATACGGCACAGATAACCAACAAAATAATGAATCAACCCAGTGAAAGAAAAGTTTTCAATATAATGATAAGTAGCAAAAGAGCATTTGTGGAAGAGTATTAATAGAGATTGTGAAAATTAATTGATCATAAGAGGATGAAATGATATGTAAAAGACTGAAGAAAGGAGCACAAACAAAGCTTTTTGAACTGAGACTTGCGGAAACTGCATCCAGACAGAAGAGCATACCGTGGATGGCAGTATGATTTTATTTCCAGTTTTGCATGACCTACGAATTTAAGCTTGATTAAGGAGGTGACTGTGGTCTATGTTTTTTTTTTTATAATTTTCATGTGCATGCGTGTGTGTGAGAAAGAATGAGAGATTTGTGTGCAGGCATCGTGTGTATGCAATTTTCTAGTGAATTATTGTTTGCTTTTAATGTTCTTGTTCTCGATGTAAAGCGCACTATAAATTCACATATCATTATTATTAAGACAAACAAACAGAAATACTCTGAACAGTGACAGAAGAAACTACATCCAGATAGGTAGAGTGAAAATTGGCAAACAGATAACACGCACACAAAAAGAGTAGATCTGACTCACTTGGTCCACATAATGGAGGATTCCCTGATGTCTTCTGACCAGATCTGACCACACAGCAACATGCAGGTTAGAGTTATTAACTCACTGATACTGTTCTCTTATAAGATAAACATAGAATCACAAATACTGTCGATACATCTCATCCGGTGCGCCTCTATTCGCCTACGCACGTTTCGCCTATGCATGTTTTGCCAACTCTCGTTTCATCAACTAACTGAGAAGCAGTCTCGTTTCACCTAAATAATGTTTAAAACAATGACAGCAAATTGCTGACACACCACCTACAAAACAGGAACATATATACTTAACTGGAAGTAATGTTTAACCCTTTCACTCCCGGAACTATTAGTACTTTTAGCGAACGAACTACCTAAGTTTTTAAAAAATCACTAAAAATTAAATGATGCTGTAAAGACTACAATGATATATGTTTTATTGAAGGAAAATGAATGGAGAACACAATTATTATAATTGTCAATGTTGACTGCATGAGATAACTCATTATCAGGGGGAGATAACCAAGATTGTAAGAAAAAAAGACAATATTAAAAAAAAGAAAGAAACAAAAAGAATGAAAATTCAGGTTTGACCCTCTTGTATCATGATTGGGTTGAACAACAACTTCATTCCCAACACACTTTTCATCATTTTTATTGTCAGAAAATTAAACAAATTTCATGTAGTTTTCATACCATTTACCTTCTGGCAGCCAGCTTGATATGCTTGGCCACTTTCTGCTTTACAAAATGCAAAAAACTGCATCAAAATTTCCTGGGAAACAGGTTCAGAGATACACACTAAATAAGTAATGTCAACTAGAAGGAAGGGAAGAAACTCAGTCTTTTAAGATCTGGGCTACTGGGTAGGTTATACCCTCTAAGTGCGTCGAAACTCGCTCCTAAAAGTCCAAGGCTGAAGTAAGAACATCATCATGGCACTAGCCTTTGTCATTTTCATTTAAGCCATTGACTAAGAACACGAGTTAATACTAAAAATATAGTAAAAAATACAGTAGAAAACGGTTATAAAATATTAAGAAATATATTACTCTCTCTCTCTTGTTCTCCCTCATTCTCGCAGGTACTGAATTAAAGAGAGAGAGAGAGAGAGTCACAACCCTCGTTCTAGTTGCAGTGCGCTCTTGGTTTAATACCAAAAAAGTTCAAAAGTAAACAGAGAAAGAAGTTAAGACTTATAGCCATCTTATGTGTTGGCAAACACTAGGGATGTGGTGGGCGAAACGAGACACTCAGTGTGGGCGAAACGACACAGCCGACACAATAAGTGCAAATGAAGCGGCAGATTATGTACATCAATGAGTAGGCGAAACACGTGTAGGCGAAGTGGACAGCACCCCATCTCATCGATCGTGGCATCATGGCTTCAGACTTTGGCATATTCACTTTTAATGATAATGATATGTTTTATCACATAAATTCATACACAGCCTAAATGAATCATAGCTCTGAACTTTCTCATATTTATGCTTCCAAGCTGCTCAGTTTGCTTGATATTATATCATTTAAAAATTAAAAAAATATAATTAGGCCTAATTTGTTTTAACCACACAAAAAAAAGCCCATTCATTCAACTTGCTCTGTTTCTTTAGAATTTATAAACATGCATATACGGCATACACACTAAACAATTTTCTTGACAGACATACTTGGGACCCTTTTCATTGTGTACCCTGAGCCAAAAGTTCTGAAAACGTTAGAAGACTCACCCTTGCACACCAGTCGCCGACGCTGAGGAAGTTTTTGGGGAAGTGGGGGTTCCTCTGCAGGGAGTACACAGGGCCGATGTGTCCATTGAAGTTGGCCACGATCTTCTCCAGGGGAGTCTTGGCCTTTCTGTTGCACGACATGATCACTCCCTGCTCCGTGCCCACCATGAACTTGGTCGGCTGTACAAAACACACATGGACACACGATTGCACAACACTCTTGTCAAAATCACCTTCGGCACTTATTGACCTCACCTCTGAACATTTAAAAGGCATACAAGAAGAAACACAGAAACTTCCCCCTGAGGCTCATGGTTGGTTGTTACTCGAAACCACAATGGTGTGCCAGTCAGTCATGCCGTCCAAAACTTCTAGATAGCAAAGGAGGCAATTGCTAATCTGGAGGCCTGGGGTGGAATTTGTTTACAATGGAGAAAATATATTTATAGAGGGGACATAGAGTCTTTCAGCCAGTGCAAGTGCCTAGCTAACAAAGCCTTATCCAAACTAGTGCTGAGGACAAGACCTGGCAGACTCACCATGGTGGGTTCATACTCCAGACTGTATGCTCCCTGAACAAATGCCTAGCTAACAAAGCCTTATCCAAACTAGTGCTGAGCACAAGACCTGGCAGACTCACTATGGTGGGTTCATACTCCAGACTGTATGCTCCATGGACAAATGCCTAGCTAGCAAAGACTTATCCAAACTAGTGCTGAGCACAAGACCTGGCAGACTCACCATGGTGGGTTCATACTCCAGACTGTATGCTCCATGGACAAATGCCTAGCTAACAAAGCCTTATCCAAACTAGCACTGAGCACAAGACCCGGCAGACTCACCATGGTGGGTTCATATTCCAGACTGTAGGCCCCCTGGGCTTTGGTGAAATCCTGCTTCTTGTCCAGGTAGAGGGTCTCCGTGGGCTCCCCCAGTTTGCGGATGTCCCACCACAGCACCTGGCCGTCTGTTGAGGCTGAGAAGCACTCCGTGCCCGTCTTGGACTGGATCCAGATGGTCTTGTAGGCCGGGTCGCGGTGACTCTGCTCTATGGGGGTCATCTCCACGGGTTGAGATCCTTTACGCGTGTCCCAGTAAGCTGTGCAGACATTACATACATTGCGTTAACTCACACAGCTCTTTATTCTGGGTGTTGAGAAAGCACTTCATACTTCATGTATCGCCTTGGCATAAGGCTGTGTCAGACCAGTTGACATAAGCTAGAACACCAAGGCTACATCAAATGTTATGTTCTGCAAAGTTATGCGGGGATCTTTAGCTATGACCAGCTCTTAGCACAACATCATCAGTCTAAAATCCTCCGAAGTCGGAGTGTGGCTGCCCATGTGGTGCGGTAATCAAAAACGGTCACACGTAATGTTCTCATCCCTAGCTGTTGCATTTGTAGCATAGTGTTCAAGTGCTTTGGCGGTTGTGATGATCCCTGGAGTCTTTAAGCCAGGGTAAGACAACAACAACACTTCATGTAAGTTTGCTAATTTATCTATGTGTCTCAGTAAGTTGTGCATAGTCAAAATGCATGCTGTGATTTATTCCTGCGAAAAGCAAAAGGTAATGTTTTTGTTCATGTTTGTTTGTTTGTACTGTCTGTCTGTTGTCCATGTGTCTATTCATCCCTGAATGACTTTCCTTCACAACTTAAACTTTAAAAAACCTTAAATTATAACTTAACATAAATATTTGTGACAAGAGATGTTTACCATTTTAACAAATTTACATTTGTATAGACATAGGAAACCACAAACAAGCATACATAAACTTGTATTTACATGTACCAGCATGAGCATGCCCATCCTTACATACACACACACACACACACAGGAAAAAAGCTAAGAAATATTTCAATAAAGCGGCCAAACCTATCTGTCCATTGTAGCATCCTCCCAGCAGGACGTGGGAGTCCTTAGGGTTGTACTCCAGACACACCAGGGGGGACACTGGCTTCAAGGTGATCTCGGGCTTGTTGGGGTTCTCTGCAAAGAACACACCACGCACACTTACAAAGTCAGTACTATGGTCTTCTTTTGGGGACTGACATACGTCGCAGACGCCACTTCTGACGATAGACGCGATGGAACTAGGTTTGATATTAATAAAAGAACTAATCAATGAAAAACTGCTTTCTTTTCTAGAAAATCTGATTTCTGGAATTTTCTTTTATTAACGTTTGGGAATATTATATTTAATAATTTTAGGACTTTTATTTTTATTTGCTGTTTCGTGTTTGAGGTCTTCTAATCTTTTTACTCTCATGAGACTCATTCAGATTCCGAAATATTACCACAGCCAAAGTTAGGAACATTTTATATAAAAGAAAACTTAATTTTTTGCCTCGTTTTACGGAAATCACCTCTATTTTTATTCTTTGTTTCTTCTTCATTCAGATCATACTGTATGTACTGCCAAATCAAAGGAGTAAGATGAGCATGGAATGTACCAATACATAAACAACAATATAACAAATTGAATACAGTAGTGACTGACCGACGTCCCAGATGTAGGAGTCCATGCTAGTGTCAGGACTGGAGCCCTGGAAGTCCAGGTTACAATAGGCCACAGCCAGTTTTCGGGGACCATCAGGGAACCAGGAGATGTGTGTGGCTGTCCTCTTGACTTCGTTGGGGTCTCTGTGATATATACACATTTTGTTATCACATTAAAGTTTTTCGTGACCTCCAGATTACAGTAGGCCACAGCTAGCATAAGGGTCCACCAAGAAACCACAAAATGTGTGTTGATATTGTCAGTTAATCTCATTGGTGTCTCTGTACAATACTAACAATATATATTATTATACCTCTTTTCTTTCTATCTCCAGATTGCAGAGGACCAGTACCATTGTTTCATACAGTACATATGCTTGAATAAATAATGTGAAATATTTTTGGACGACTTTTATCACATTTACATAAAACTTCAAAGAAAAAATGACACAAGTCTAAAACTAGAAAGACAAAGTAAAAAGTAAAGAGTTAAAAACAAAAAGTAATAAGGCAAACAAAAGGAAGGATTCTGTTCATAAATATTCTGATATTTATTTTTACATTATCATATAAGAGGTTCAATTTTAAAAAAATCAAATCTGACCTGAACACATTGATTGTCTTTGCGGAAGGAGTTTCATCGACCTCATCCACATGCACATCTTCAAAGTATTCCTCATAGATGTCAATGGCGTTGTTCTGTCTGATGCAGTGCTCCATGACCTAGCAATTAACAACATCATATTAACATAATATCAAAACCAACATCATTAAAGTCTTCTCATACATGTCAACGGGGTTTTCTGTCTGATACAGTGCTCTACAACCCGTCATACAAAAAGAACATTTCCATACAATCACCATGAACATCAGTAAAACTAAACAACAATACCAATGAGCTTCATTGCAATTGTTTCAGGAAAATCAGTAATTTCAACTTTGTTTTACCAATGACACAACCTACATAAAAGAAGTTTATGTTGTGAAAACATTTTTTGTTTTTAAAGTACTTTTTTGTTCATGTCTTTAACCTTCCCTAGACTCAATCAGATCCTTATTCATTTGAATAGAGAGAGAAAAGTTTCAAATGGGAAAGCAAAACACAAATACAGCTCATGCACAGACAAAAAGACACAGATACACACACACACACACACACACACACACTCTCTCTCTCTCTCTCTCTCTCTCTCTCTCTCTCACCGTGCCCAGGGTCTGTATGGTCTGGATGTAGACTTCATCTTTCTCCACTTTCTTCCTGAAGCGAGTGACTTGCTCCAGCTCCTGGGGATTAACGTCTTTGGGCCAACCTCCCTCCGTGTGGTTGATGCCTCTGGACCCTGTCTCAAAGCGCTCTGTGTTTACCTGCACATGGAAAGTTTTTAAGTTAATTACTTATGTTAGTTTTCATGTCTCTCTCTGCCTTTGTGTGTCTGTCTGTCTGTGTGCCTGTGGTTCATGGCTCTGGACTCTTGTCTAAAAACGCTCCATGTTCACACACACACACTAAAATATAATCAAGTTCCAACTTCCATGAATTAAAAACCAGCATATACACCAACCCAATGACACACACAGACATTGCATAAAAACTGAAAGAAAAAGGGACAAATCCACTGATCATGTTCTAATATCTCCTGCACACAGACAAAGACAAACACCCACACACACAAAACTAAACACAAAAACACCCCCCTACCTACCACTTTTCACCCTGCCCTTTCACACATTAAAAAAAAAAAAATCAAACAAATATATAGAAATTTCCTGACCTCATGCTCTGACATCTCCTGCACGCATTGTATGCCGATGTCCACAGGGTTGCGCTCAATGAAGTTTTCGGCCTCGGAGGGGTCAGGCGTTATGTCAACATGGAGCTCAGCTGGCCGGTCAGAGAAGTTGCACTGTCGGCCGAACTCCGCCCGCTTTTTGGTATATACGTAGACGATCTCCATGGTGGAGACTGGATGACCTAATGACTAATCTGTCCAGATCAAATCAAATGTGGACTCAGATATAATTAAGTTCCAACTTCCATGAATTAAAAACCAGCAAGTTATGATTGCATCGCTAATAAATTAAACACATTCCATTAAAAATGTTCTGGATCAGGCTTCAGAAAGAATAATTGCATCCAGTTGCCACATATCTGACTAAACTGACTGATTAACCCTTGGGGATGCTGTGCTAATTTTCTTCTTCTTCTCTTGAGGGCCCACGATCAATCAGCTGACCATTCTGGCTCCTGACCAGGCACAATTTTCTGTAAGGTATTTCAAAGATAAAACTGATAGAACACAGATGGTTTCAAGACGTGCATTGTCACAACAGAAACAGAACATTTTATATTTTATAATTGTTTACAGCTCTTATACAGCACTGTATGAGAAAAAAACATAATCAACAGAATTTTATATCCAATCTGCTGTCCCTAGTTTTGAAACTGACCCAACAATTTTATAGGGTTAGGGTTAATATCATATAGGCCTATGTATTTTTATTTCTATTTCAATAAACCATTCCATGGACCCGACCGAGTAGGCATAACACAACTTTGAATAAAACAGTGTAAGTAAATTTAAGTTTTAACACAATGCATTTTTTGGAAACATGTTCATTTCATATACATGAGACCCAATACTGTACATTGGTAGATACAAATGGCAACACGAATTCCATGTTCAGGGTCTTTGGAGGTAATTCTGAAATTCAAAAATGAAAGCTTGGCAAACAAAGTCACTGAAAGTAAAATGCACTATAAAATTATACTAGAATCCCTAAAAACACAAAGTCCAAAGCACCAAGTTAAACATTTCTGCAATAAGTAGAAGATAGCACTAAAAAACACGAAATCTTACCACACTAAACTTAGTTTCTTCCTATAAATTGGTTGTTCCTATGTCGGCCTAACACACAACTCAGCTTGGCTTGAATCGTTACTAGGAAACACTAGGGAACAGGAAATTCCGGTTCCAGTATTACGCATGCGCATCAGACTGTTTTTCCTACTTTTCTTTTCTGTTCACTTCCGGAGGAGGTGTTCTCCGTCGTGTGTGTGGATTGGCGCAAAGGCCAAAATGGCCGTGTCTGCTGTTGAAAGTATATTGTTCAGTGCGAGGTAAGGCAATGGAAAGCGTTACGTGTCTTTTCTCTAGCTCAGCTAAATAACTTTAATTGAAAACAAGTTGTATATTCATTGTTGTAATTTCACACACACAGTGACACACACACACACACACACACACACACACACACACACTCTCTCTCTCTCTCTCTCTCTCTGTCTCTCTCTCTCTCTCTCTCTCTCTCTCTCTCTCTCTCTCTCTCTCTCTCTCTCTCTCTCTCTCTCTCTCTCTTTCTCTCTTTCTTTCTCTCTCTCTCTCTTTCTTTCTCTCTCTCTCTCCGTTGAGTAATACTAATAGGCTCATTCAACGTAACTAATAGTAATACAGATAGAGATAGAGATACTCATACAGACTCTCTCTCTCTCTCTCTCTCTCTCTCTCTCTCTCTCTCTCTCTCTCTCTCTCTCTCTCTCTCTCTCTCTCTCTCTCTCTCTCTCTTTGTTGTTCTTCTTCTTCTTCCAGTAAGTCACCAAATTATTGACCATTAATTTATTGTAACTGATATTGATAAGGGATGAATCAGGTTGAAGAAAAAAACAGAAAGAGAGAGAGGGGTGAAGGAGATAGGTTGACAGCCAGACAACCGGCCAGACAAGGACCGTTCAGCGGTGCCAAGCATGATGCTGGTCAAACCACTGCCTACCCCAGGTTAGTGTGGTGAGTTGGACTTATAGCTCTGCCAGAAGCCTCCTGAAGAAGGCCTTGGCAGAAGGGGCCAGGATGATGACCTTTCTTCTTCTCCTCCCCGTTGATTGGCCTCCTTCATCAGATTGAAAATAGTAATAATAATAATGATCTTCTTCTTCCATTAATCATCTGCCTTCATCGATTTGAAGATTCTGATGATATAGAACTGAGAAGGGTTCTGCGCATGTTAAGATATAGTCAATCAGGTTTCAGTGTCACTTGTAGGGTATGATGAGTTTCAGTTTGGTATAGAAGGGAGTGGGGGGAGGGGGGCACTGGAGTGGGGGGGGGGGGGGGCTGGGAGTTGAAGGGGAGGAGGGGGAGGGGGGATTTAAATTTGGTTCTTGAAGGCTTCCACCGTGGCTGATGAAACTGCCACTGAAGGAAGTGCGTTCCACTCAGCAATGGTGCGAGGGAAGAAAGACTGCTGGCGGTATAGAGTCCTGCATGCCGGTAGCTGGTAAGACTCAGCATGCAGGGAGTGTGTTGATCTTGTTGGGGGGTTGGGGGTTGGCTTCCTGGTGGAGTTGATCACCAACTCCACAATGGATCTTGAAGAAGTTGGTGAGGCGGGCCTTCCTTCTACGATGGGAGAGTGGGGACCAGTTTAGCTGCTGATACATATATAACATAGTCTCCACGCTGGATGTGTTTCGATGGCGGTTGACCACCCAGCGTGCCGCCCTCCATTGAACAGCTTCAATTTTGTTCACATTTTTGCTGGTGTAAGGGTCCCATATGCTGCAAGCGTATTTGAGTGAAGGTCGTAAGAGGGCGAGGAATGCTCTTTCCTTAGTCTTGATGCTCCAGACTTTCAGTGTTCATCTTATAAAGCCGAGCGTCTTGTTAGCTTTGTTGATGATGTTAGTGATGTGGTAGTCCCAGCGCAGATCTTTTGACATGGTGACTCCCAAATACGTTATCTCGTCTGCATTGGACAAGCTGTGGCCATGAAGTTGGTATTGGCTCATGATGGTGTTTCTTTTCCTTGTGAAATGGATGGACTGGCATTTGTCAGGGTGGAAATTCATGAGCCATTTTGACTCGCAGTCTGCAAGCTTGTCAAGGTCATGCTGGAGATCCTGTTGGTTAGTGGGAGTGGTGACTGTTTTGTGGCACAGGGTGTCATCAGCAAACAGACGTGTTGTTGGTATGAGGTCTTGTGGTAGGTCGTTGATGTACAGGAGAAACAATGAGGGTCCAAGGACGGAACCTTGGGGGACCCCTGACTCAACTGGTACAAATTCGGACCTAGCTCCTTCAACAACAACAGCCTGTCTGCGGTCTGCCAGGAAGTTCTGAATCCATCTGTTGACCTGCCCTGTGATGCCGTAGTGGCTGAACTTGTTGGCCAGTAGGGAATGGGACACCTTATCGAAGGCCTTGGCCTTGATTATTTATGTAGAGCCTGTTCTCTGATTTAGGGCTCTACGCGCTTTTCATATCTAATGCAAATACAACATAGAATATACATGATTTTAAATGCAATCAGAACATAATAAAATGCATACATTTTACATGAGTAGAAACTAGAATTATTTAGAAAAGTTCATATGCACAAAAACACATAAAAAAGGTGCCCTGAGCCACAACTGCAATCTGTGATCTGGCTGTCAGTTTGTAAAGTTTGCAATCTATCAATTGGTGTCTCCTTTGATGCCATAATGCTTCAGTTTGTGGGTCAGCAGACTGGTTGACTTCGACAAAAGCCTTTGCAAAGTCTGTCATGTTGAGGTCCATGTTGCTGGAGAAGTCTTCTGTGAGCTCCAGCAGCTGGGATTCACAGGATCGGCCAGAGCGGAATCCATCTCACTCTGTCTGTCTGTCTGTCTCTCTCTCTCTCTCTCTCTCTCTCTCTCTCTCTCTCTCTCTCTCTCTCTCTCTCTCTCTCTCTCTCTCTCTCTCTCTCTCTCTCTCACTTTCTCTTTCTCAGCCTGTCTGTCTCAGTGTCTGTAATCCGTTCATAACTTTTTATTTAGTATTGAGTGTTTAATGTTCTTTCTCACTTTGTTCCCACCCCACTCCTCACTGTCATGAGCAGTCCCATCTATTAATTCAAGCGATCACACGCACACACATGCACACACACACACACACACACACACACACACAAACACACACACACACACACACAAAAGAAAGATGAAATGAACTGTTAATGCATGGTCATCATCCCGCGGGATAGATGGACAAAGATGTTGTTAATGTATTGATGGCAGCATTGGCAACATTCTGTGGCTATAAATAATGATGGGTGCAGTGACAGCTTGATGTGCTTATATTGACTGCAGAAATGCCAGCCAGGAGGATGTGGATAAGCTGTGCCACAAGATTTCAGAGCTGCTGGGGTTCCCTGACAAGGCGGCTGAGTGCTGTGCCCTTTTGCGACAGCTGTTTGTGCTACTGCAGGCATCACACGTGGAGCCAAAGTGCGTGAAACATGATTATCTTCCAGTTTCTGTTTTTCATTTCATTTATCGTGGTACACTGTTTATTTGCTTGCCTACTGGTCTTTTTTCCCTCCACATTTCCGCTTTGTCTGTCTATTCATTGCTCTGACACTGTCTCTCTCTGACTCTCTTCTCTCTCTCTCTCTGAGTCTCTCTCTCTCTCTGAAAGTGAATTCGAAATACAACATATAAGAGTAATTGTTTAAAAAACACACAAAAACAACAACACTATATATAATATATCAATTGCACCCATATTGGGGATGATATTGAAAGATGGTTATTTTGGACGTTTAAAAATGTATGATTGTGTTAGCTTCTCACATAGGGTTTTTGAATGCACTTCGAGATATATGATTGTGTTAGCTTCTCACATGGGATTATTGAATGTAGTACAATATATATATATATATATTTTTTTTTTTTTCTCTTGTAAATACTAACCCTTCACCCCCCCTCCCTTAATGTATTGTGGCCCAAGGCCAATGTGCATTAAAAATGTTCAGAGTTCCGAGTTCTCTCTCTCTCTCTCTCTCTCTCTCTCTCTCTCTCTCTCTCTCTCTCTCTCTCTCTCTCTCTCTCTCTCTCTCTCTCTCTCTCTCTCTCTCTCTCTCTCTCTCTCTCTCTCTCTCTGTGTGAGTCTCTCTCTGTATCTGTCTGTCTATCTGTCTCTCTCTCTGGTGTCTGTGTATGTTGTCAATGTCACTTCCCTCTCTGTTTGTGTACATGCATATTGTTGCTGTCCGACGCTAACCGTGTATTTACACAATCAGTGATTTTACAGGAGCATCAAAAAACATTGTCGCCTGCTACAAAGTCAATCCCCATTTGATATACGCTTGACCCTTAATCTTTACCGATGAGTAAACATGTGACACAATAAAAGTTGCATTAACACCCAACATTTTCGTGATAATTCAGTTACACGGTTAGTCACAAAGTTAGTGCATTGTTCTCACAATGGGAAATACGACAGTTGCCGGCAGTTACACGATTAGCGTGACCAGTTACACGCTTATCGCGTCAAAACAAGCAACAACCCGCCACATACACGATTATTTCCGTGGTATCATGTGACAAATTTGAGCATTTTCATTGGTCGCAGACACAAGATATTTATAGAAGACCTGCGTGAGGTCACTGGAAGGAGTTTCAGTAAAAAATCTATTTTTGTCAAATTTTGTAGATACACGGTTAGCGTCGGACAGCGACGATATATATGTGTGTGGTCTGTGTGTCACCTCTGTTTCTCTCTCTCTCTCTCTCTGTCTTTCTCTCAGTGTGTGTGGTTTTGCATGTGTATTTTACTTTTGAACGTGTGTGTATTTGCATATTTTCCTGGCAGCATACCCCGAAGCTTACTGAAGGAGATGGTGGGGATGCTGAATGGTGCAGAGGCAGAGAAGGGTGGGGGGAGGGTGTGCCGACTTTGTGGGGCGGTGGTGAGGGAGCTGATGGTGGGGGGAGAGCAGATGACAGAACAAGACCTGCCCTCACCTGACAAAGTCAACAATAAGGCACTGCTGGCCTACCACATTGTGCAGGTGAGAGATGAGTCTGTGTTTGTGTGTGTGTGTATGCGTGTGTGTGTGTATGTGCGTGTGTGTGTGTGTGTGTGTGTGCGCGCGCGTGTGCGTGGGCAGGGTGTGTGTGTGTGTGTAATCGTGTGTGTGAAGTTTGGGATTTATTGCTTGACAAGTTGATAAACTTGAGATAAGTTTTTATGGCGTGCAGGTTATGCGAAACACGACTGGATCAATCGCATATTAGAAGTGTTTTTTCTGTATTAAAAGGTTTTACTGATGAGTCTATTACACTAGTTTGTTAAAATTTAATATTTATCACATAAGATGATTCTGTTAATACACATGTATAGCACACAAAGAAAGTTTTGTGTGTGAGTGGCTTTTTTTTTTTTTTCTCTTTGCATTTTTGTGCACATGAAAATGTAATGCTCAGTATGAAGATTAATAAGTTGTGTGAGAGTTTTAACCTAATTGCTCATTAGATGATATACTTTCGAAACTCAGAAGCAAAGATTCTAGCAAAAGTGAATTTAGTTGATTGAGGTATAGAGTTTGATGTATTTTGTTGGCAAAAATTGAGTATAATTTGAACTGTTTGCTAGTGTGGACTGATTTAGAAAAAAAGGGGGCAAAAGAAATTGTGAACTACTACATTATACTGATAACTATGGTCATTTGAGTTTACCAGATAACATTAAGGACAGTCTGTCAGGTCCATTATAGAGCAACAGTGACTAAACCCTGTGAGTGATGCATTGGTGACTGCACTGTGGGCAGGGTTGCAGTCAGAGGTGTCTGGAGTCCATGTTGCCAGCAGCAGTAAGGTCAGTGTGAGGTGTCTTTATAGATTGGAAAGTGGCACAACTGTGTACCAGTAATATATTTATAGTATATTCTTATGCTTTACTGTTTTAGGTACTATTTTGTCATGTCAAGTTTTCTACTGACACGTAGCTTTCACCAGGCATCCACCTGGCTTCATCAGTGCTTGCACACTGAGGCTGGAGACTTGGTATTCAGTCATCACGCCGTTGAGATGAACTCACAACGTAATAAGGGAGTTGTAGACTGCTGGCAAGTTGTGTCTGCCCCTGTCCCTGTTCAGCGTGGGTCTGGAAGCCGCAATGTGAATGGCCTCCTTTACACTTGAGTGTGTTGCCTCCAGTGCAGTGCCTTTTTTTTGTGGTTGGACTCAGGAGACCTAGCTATCAGTTTGCAAATCACCCTATTCTTTCACTGCCTTGGGCCCCCTTGGGGATACCTGGGGGTCTTCCGTACAAATAGTTCCCCCACCTGGAAGTTCTGTGCTTGTGACTTCCTCTAATCTGTCTCTCTCTTTGACTCTGCCTTTTTCCTTGCTTTGTGTCATCTACTATCTTTTTGACTTTTGGCACATTCTCCTGCCTTGTTTCCAAAAAAATCTTCCATATAGTTTTCTCCTTTGTGCTCCTTCGAAATCGGAATGTGTTTGTTGAATGCAGTGAGGACATCAGTGAAAACTGGAAAACAGACACATACGTACCCATTGTGGCCTTATGGCCTGGGAACGCAGAAGAAGAAGAACTGCTTTGGGTGTTTACATGCATGAAGCACACGGATCAGACTTGCTTTAAGTCCCCATCCAAAAGCACATTACAATGTGATTTTATTGCTGTCATACAGGTGGCTGTGCACCAAAGACTTTGAGAGTCAGCGGCGAGCTCTGTCCTTTCTGGTGGGGCTGTCCTGTCTGCATGGCGTGCTGCAACAAGGTGGATTTTTGTTGTTGCTGCAGTAGTTGAAATTTGGGACATGGTTGTATCTATGCAGTCTGTAATGAATTTAGCTAATTATGTATCATCATTTTGCTCCAGCATGGTAAAGTGAATCCTTTAAACAGATTGTTTTTACTTTGTAGTTTTGGATGGTTTTTCACTATTTTATTATTATGTAATTTGTTTTGTGACTAATGGTTTAGAGTTTGTGGTTTGGGCAAATAAATGGATGTGGCATTGTTGTAATTTTTACCACCAATTCCTTTTATGTTACAGTGTACATTGAATATACTTCAGCACAGTTGTATCTATGACTTGTAAATGCCAGTAGTTTGAATCAGGTACAAAAACTTTATTATTGCTTCATCATCACAATCCTTTTTTTTCATCGATCGCTCTGACAGTTTCCTGTCATATGAGTGCAGGTGCATCGTGCTGCCATTATGTACCTAAATAAGAAATCGTTAGGCCCAGCATGTTCATTGTCAGCTGTAGAACATTTTTGTAAGAGTTTATGGAACGGAGAATGGACCAGTCAGGCAGAAAGATAGTAGATGGCAGTAAGCATAGGGAAAAGGCAGAGTCAAGGAGAGGAACAGATTAGAGGAAGTTACAAGCACAGAACTTCCAGAAGGTTGTGGAACTATTTATAAGAAAGACCCCCGGTGTCCCCATTGGGGGGGGGGTGTCATCACAATCCTTTTTTCCTTCCTGTCACAGAGCACATTGGCGAGACGTCGGAACAATTGTGCTCGTGGCTGATGAGTGCTAGTCTGTACCACATCATTTATCTTGTTGTTGCTGCAATCTTTATTCTTTGATGTCACAGAGCACATTGGCGAGACGTCGGAACAACTGTGCTCGTGGCTGATGAACGCCAGCCTGTACCACATTATCTTGTTGTTACAATCTTTATTCTTTGATGTCACAGAGCACATTGGAGAGACATCGGAACAGATGTGCACATGGCTGATGAACGCCAGCCTGTACCACATTATCTTGTTGTTACAATCTTTATTCTTTGATGTCACAGAGCACATTGGAGAGACATCGGAACAGCTGTGCACATGGCTGATGAACGCCAGCCTGTACCACATTATCTTGTTGTTGTTACAATCTTTATTCTTTGATGTCACAGAGCACATTGGAGAGACATCAGAACAGCTGTGCACATGGCTGATGAACGCCAGCCTGTACCACATTATCTTGTTGTTGTTACAATCTTTATTCTTTGATGTCACAGAGCACATTGGAGAGACATCGGAACAGCTGTGCACATGGCTGATGAACGCCAGCCTGTACCACATTATCTTGTTACAATCTTTATTCTTTGATGTCACAGAGCACATTGGAGAGACATCAGAACAGCTGTGCACATCGTCATGGCTGATGAACGCCAGTCTATACCATATTATCTTGTTGTTACAATCTTTATTCTTTGATGTCACAGAGCACATTGGAGAGACATCGGAACAGCTGTGCACATGGCTGATGAATGCCAGCCTGTACCACATTATCTTGTTGTTGTTACAATCTTTATTCTTTGATGTCACAGAGCACATTGGAGAGACATCGGAACAGCTGTGCACATGGCTGATGAACGCCAGCCTGTACCAGGCCCGCAACCCCTCCTCCATCAACCCTTTCCGCAAAGACGAAGAGTCGCAAGTCACAGAGATTGATGGCACGCCCTGTCGCAACTTCTTCACTGTGCTCAATATTGGTAATTGTTGTGTGTATGTATGTGCACAAGTGTGTGTGTGTTTGCGTGTAAGAAAGTTTATTAATGTGTACAGTTTAAACAGGTTTTGTTTGAAATTGTCATGTTAATTTTAAGCAGACATTGTCTGTTTCTTCAAGTAGATTTAAATGATTATTTTTATTATGCCAGTGTTGTAACAGTATAATTATGTATTCTCAGTCCTTGTCTGTCACGGACATGCCTTAGTTTAGTCAATGATCTTTGTTTGAGAAGCCAAACCTTGATGATAATTATGTATTGTCTCTTTCAGGGCAGTATTACACTGAGGACCAATACCTGAACATCTACAGTTTCTCCATGCTGTACAAATGGCTGCACCACTCTTTACACACACACCTCCACTCCACATCCCAGCCCACCGAAGGCGACAACCTCAGCGCACCATCCTCTGCCGTCAACATCACAAAACAACACAGGCACGCTTCTCTTGGTGTGGAGCAGAGCCCACAAAGATCCTCCGTCAAAGAAGGATCCAGTCCCGGATCCAGAAAAGAGATCCCCTCCAAACGAAAATCCCCAGCAGTCAGTGTGGCAAGCAGCCCTGGGAAGAAATCCTTGGGGAGTTTAGGGAGTCAGGGGAGTGGCGGGGATTTGGATGTGGAGAGCAGGAGTGTAGGAGGGGAGGTGGACAGTAGTAGTTGTACAAGGACTAAAGGAGCGCTGACTAAAGGGGCGGTGGTGGTGTCGCGAGTGTTACAATCTCTGGTGTCACGGTCGGTGGATTACTGCTTCAGAGTCATGGACCAATGCGAGAGAAGTCAGTGTTTTCACTCATTCTACCATTTTGTTGGTGCTTTTTTGCCATGCTTTGTTTCATGCATTTTGTTGGTGCTTTTTTGCCATGCTTTGTTTCATGCATTTTGTTGGTGCTTTTTTGCCATGCTTTGTTTCATGCATTTTGTTGGTGCTTTTTTGCCATGCTTTGTTTCATGCATTTTGTTGGTGCTTTTTTGCCATGCTTTGTTTCATGCATTTTTTTGTGTTTTTGTAAATCATGGTGTCTAGCTTGTACCAAAACTTGGAAAAGTTAAAAATATAAACTCTTGTCAGCAAGAAGAATAGAAGAAAATTAAATAATATAAAAAGTGTCCTGTGGGTTTTTAATTTGTTCCCCCCCCCCCCCCCAGTATCGTATAAAATATTGTTGAAAATATGCAATTATTTCAACTTCAGTTTGCTTATTGATCTGATCAAAACTAAACCATTTTTTAATATACTTATTGTCTTTCAAGTACTTGAAGTAGATTTTATTGGGGGTTTTACAGGGAAACTAAGAGTGGCTGGCAAATAGAGTTTGCAAGCTGAATGATTTCTGCACTTGATGGATAGGAACATTAAACTCTAAACAAAGAGGTTTTGAAGAAAAAAAGGTTACTGTGTCCAGAGTAAGCAGTGTAAGAATATACTCACCACAATATTTGGGGTTTCTGTATCCAGTGTTATGCAAATAACATTGAAGTGCTTGTAAAGTATTCTTGGCTACAAACAGATCAAGTTAGAGTATCAGATTCATAAGCTGTGCCATGTCAAACCTACCTTTGTTTATTATTATTGCAGAGGCCAAGGTTGCTTCCGATGCAGAGCTTCAGATTGCGGTATGTGCCATGCTTTAATTTATGACACAATTAATTTTTAACCTTGATGTAAAAGTAGAAGAATATATTGTGGTTGGCCTAAAATAATAATAATAATAATAATAATATAAATTGATATAGTGCTTCATCTTCAATGAAGGGGCTCTAAGCGTTTACGAAATATTTAGGGGAGGAAATAAATACATAAGTAAATGAATACATAAAGAAAACGAAACAGTCTAAACACAGAAATGTGAGAGTTACGCATAAGCACATGAATGCGCTTTTTATATTTGTCTGAAGAAAGAAAAACATGCACACAGAGAGAGATTGTCGAGTTCGCTAGACTTTTTTCTTGCGCACACGGTGAAAACAAAAGAGCTTTGTTGCGATTGTACATGCCCTTGGCTGAATTTCGTAAGGTTCTCTGTGGTTGGCCAGTTAAATCCAATGGCAATGCACCATTTTCATGTGTTCAGCTGCTTCCTCTGTGTGATTTCAAAGGAGGATTTCAAAGATATTGAGTTAATATTTCACCTTCAACCATGAAAATTATACATCACACCATAGATGCGAAGAAAAAGGAGATTGACAAAGGATGCCGACACAAAATTGACAGGGCTTGGCTGAATGAAATTGTTTACAGTAACCTATTGGACAGTAAGATCTGTGTAGGCGATCCACGGCAGCGTGTTTTTTTAGTGCTTTGACGATGCCATCGGCAACGCTTTTTTGTTTTGTGTCTTCTCACATCCCTGTAAACACCAGTCTAAACAAAGAGGCTTAGTTTCCATTTGGTCCCTTTTCTATGGAATAAGCTCCCTTTAAACAAATGTAAATGCTGTTGATGTTTTTCGAAAGCTTACAGTAAAACCAGTGTCATTGTAATTGGATTATGGTCATGATGGGTATAATAATGCTTTCTTTAAGAGAAGAATTAAGACATTTGTAGAAAGTATGTCACTGAATGTTTAATGACCTAACAAACAATAGTATTCGTACATGGTGAAACGTACACCACCAGTGGATTTAAATGATTTTGTTTCATATTCTTTTAGTTTCTTCTTTTATGTTCCCTGGCCATATGGCCATAATGGGTAAAATATGTATGTGTTCAGTCTTCTAATCACTGCATTCAACCAACACATTCAGATTTCAAAGGAGATTCTTTTTGTTGGATTGCATTGTCTTCATTTTCATTCAGCGTATGCATTCAATTGTTGTGGTTACGTCATTGTGTCTGTTTGGTTTATAGTCTTGAAGTCTTTTGCACGATCCATATACAACTATTATGTGTACAGATTATTGAGGATTTAGTGCACACACAAAAAGTGTATCTGCCGTCTAGTTTCTTTTGAGGAAGACCATTTGGCAGGAAGCGGTGTGTACTATTCATGAACGTGTATTGTTGAGCGTGTAGCTTAATGTTGCACAAATGCTGTGTACTTTCAGTGTCTTAGGGAGGTGGTGCAAATCTTGGATCTGGTGTGTAAGCTGGACCGGGGTCAGATTGCCCGTGTGCACCAGGAAATGCGTCGTTTGTACACGCGTCTGGTTCAGGACAGCAGCCATTGCTCCACTGTGCTCTGCATCGTGCAGTTCTTCCTCAACCACAGTCAGTGAAAATCTGTTCTGTGTCTGTTCCATAGAATAATATCAATGGATTGGTGTGTACTACTAGTCTTGTGCGATGCACACATGTAGATCTAATTACATATGAGTGCAGAAAGTGTGGGTTGGGTATGTTGTACAGGTGTGCCATGTGTTGTACAGGTGTGCCATGCATTGTACAGGCATACCATATGTTGTACAGGTGTGCCATGTGTTGTACATGCATACCATATGTTGTACAGGTGTGCCATGTGTTGTACAGACATACCATATGTTGTACAGGTGTGCCATGTGTTGTACAGGTGTGTCATGCGTTGTACAGGCATACCATGTTGTACAGGTGTGCCATGTGTTGTACAGGTGTGCCATGTGTTGTACAGGCATACCATATGTTGTACAGGTGTGCCATGTGTTGTACAGGTGTGTACAGGTGTGCATGTGTTGTTCAGGCATACCATATGTTGTACAGGTGTGCCATATGTGTTGTACAGGCATACCATATGTTGTACAGGTGTGCCATGTGTTGTACATGCATACCATATGTTGTACAGGTGTGCCATGTGTTGTACAGGCATACCATATGTTGTACAGGTGTGCCATGTGTTGTACAGGTGTGCCATGTGTTGTACAGGTTGTACCATGTGTTGTACAGGTGTGCCATGTGTTGTACAGGCATACCATGTGTTGTACCAGGTTATACAGGCATACCATATGTTGTACAGGTGGCATACCATATGTTGTACAGGTGTGCCATGTGTTGTACAGGCATACCATATGTTGTACAGGTGTGCCATGTGTTGTACAGGCATACCATATGTTGTACAGGCCATGTGCCATACCATTGTTGTACAGGCATACCATATATGTTGTACAGGCCATATGTTGTACAGGCATACCATATGTTGTACAGGTGTGACATGCGTTGTTCAGGCATACCATATGTTGTACAGGTGTGCCATGTGTTGTACCAGGTTGTACAGGCATACCATATGTTGTACAGGTGTGCCATGTGTTGTACAGGCATACAGGTGTGCCATGTTGTACAGGCATACCATATGTTGTACAGGTGTGCCATGTGTTGTACAGGCATACCATATGTTGTACAGGTGTGCCATGTGTTGTACAGGCATACCATATGTTGTACAGGTGTGCCATGTGTTGTACAGGCATACCATATGTTGTACAGGTGTGCCCATGTTGTACAGTTGTACAGGCATACCATATGTTGTACAGGTGTGCCATGTGTTGTACAGGCATACCATATGTTGTACAGGCATACCATATGTTGTACATGTGCCATGTGTTGTACAGGCATACCATATGTTGTACAGGCATACCATATGTTGTACAGGTGTGCCATGCGTTGTTCAGGCATACCATATGTTGTACAGGTGTGCCATGTGTTGTACAGGCATACCATATGTTGTACAGGTGTGCCATGTGTTGTACAGGCATACCATATGTTGTACAGGCATACCATATGTTGTACAGGCATACCATATGTTGTACAGGTGTGACATGCGTTGTTCCATATGTTGTACAGGTGTGCCATGTGTTGTACAGGCATACCATATGTTGTACAGGCATACCATATGTTGTACAGGCATACCATATGTTGTACAGGTGTGCCATGCATTGTTCAGGCATACCATATGTTGTACAGGTGTGCCATATGTTGTACAGGCATACCATATGTTGTACAGGCATACCATATGTTGTACAGGTGTGCCATGCGTTGTACAGGTGTGTCATTTGTTACACAGGTGTGTCATTTGTTGCACAGGTGCGGCAGTGGTTCATGACCCCCAAGAGGTGTACGGCCACGTGTTTGGCGATGTGCTCAGCCAGCACTACGGTGATCCCGGCTTCGCCTTCGACCTGGTCGTCTTCCTCTGCTCCAACATGGACACTCTGTGCTACAACACCAGCATCCTGGCTCACTTCTTCCCCAACTTCTTAAAGGTGAAGTTTTCGTACAGTCAAACCTTAGTAAGCCGAACACCCACCAGGCTGATCAAAACTGGTCTGTAATAGACGATTTTCTAAAAAAAAAAGTAGGGGAGAGCACTTTGTGAAAATTAGAGTTGCTAACCTCCATTACTCAGTCAAATGCCATAGCAACATTTTTGCGATGCAGCCATGGTCTCATGGACAAACATTGACTAACAATCTGATTGTTTCAGATTCTGGCCTGGCATCCTCAGACCTTCCTCACGGAGTTCTTAGATCTGTTGCCTGCCTTAATGGCACCAACCACGGCACTGGAGGTGACTGCATCTGGTTTATGCCGTGTGACTGTGTTTGTCTGTCTGTATGTGTGTATCTGTGTGTGTGTGTATCTATGTGTGTGTGTGTGTGAGTATGTGTGTGTATATGTGTGTTTGTTTGTCTGTATGTGTGTGTGTGTGCATTTTTATATGCTTGTCTTTGTATTAGCTTTTGTGTGTATGAGCATGTTTGTGTGCATGTGTTTGTGTAGTGCATACATGTGTGTGTATGTGTGTGAGAGAGAGAGAGATTTTGTAAAGCATTGTTAGCTAACTCTGATTTCAGTTTATCTACATTAAAGCAAACTGCACTGAACTATCTGTAAATGCAAAAATCCTACAAACATTCGCCTCATACAATGGCTGGCATAAATCATGCAGTCGGTATTTTCCACTTTCTTTACAGGTTTTCCACACTCTGCTAGACCTGCCCTGCATGACGGCAGCCCTGGAGGTGATGGAACGATCCAAGAAAATGGACCCTTCCAGTGTGATGCAGGGCGGGGGAGCGGAGCCGGCCAACTGCGTGGAGGCGTTTCACACCCCGAGGTTCAAACCTCTGTTCAACTTTGTCTGTAGAGCGCACGCAGGGCAAGGGGACACCATTAACAGGTAAGGGGGCTAAATAGTATGGAAAGTGAAGATGTTCGCCTGCCAAATGTAATGCCTGACTGCAAACGTGAGTGACACGGGTTCGAATCCTGGCCTCACCCTTTCTTTCTAGTTTGACAGGAAAATCGAACTGAACGTCTAGTCCTTCGGATGGGGACTTAAAGCTAGTCTGACCTGTGTGACCCGTGCACTTTACTCACACAAAAATCCCACGGCGGTTGAAAGTCGGTAAGAGTGGGGAGAAATCCCACTGCCTGGTATGGCCAAATCGATAGCTAGGTTTTCCAAGTGTGCTCACACCCCCTCCTCACCCTGTGCCCCACCCCATTTTTTTCCCCTATGAATTGGGTAGGCGCTGCACTTGGGCGACGCGCTTTCCGGGGGAGAGCAGCCTGAATTTCACAGAGATAAGTCTCTGTGACTAGAGTATACCAAATACCAAGTACTAAAAGAAATCTGATGATATGACTATTATTACATCCCTTTGCGTCTCCCTAAGAACAGTAACGAAGAACAATAACTCTGGAGAAACTCTGGGGGGACACAAAGAACACTAACTGTGGAGATCACGTACCATCCTGTTAACCTTTTCATCATTACTCCTCCATGACAGGTGTCTCAATCATCCTTTAAAAAATAAAAAATGTCCCATTGAGAACCATTGAAGGGGTTATGCATTATGGGTAAATTTATATCTGTAATCTTGTTGAATGGATATTATGTTCATTTACTGTATCTTTAAAAATATTACCAGCTATGCCAGCTTTATTATCTTGGTTAAACACGCCCCCCTGAAAGAATGTGACTGGTAAATAATGCTTTTATATTGTGTATGTAAGACATTTAAAAACAATTTAACATTTAGAACATTCTGAATGTTCAAAACGTTCAAATCTGTGCTGAGATAATAATTAGGTATAGTGTGTTGAATTAAACCATGTGGTTGGTCCGTGGCATAATAATCAAAGTGTTGATTGTGGCCACGTACAGTCAAGAAGAAGAAGTACTGGTCAAACATTAAAAAATTCACTTGCCTTCCGGACGAGTAACTGAAAAATGTTACTCGCCCGAACACATTTTCACTAGCCCGAAAAAAGAAAGGAAAAAAAATCTGAAAACACACACACAGACACACACACACACACACACACACACACACACACACACACACACACACACACACACACACACACACACACACACACACACACACACACACAGAGGGGAGAGGGAAGGAGAGAGAGGAAGAGAAAGAAAGAAAAGAGAGATTCGAAGTAAAGAGAAATAAGCACTGTAATTAGTGCACAGGACACAAACAAGTTGTATAAAGCAATGTGATTGGTAGAGAAGGCACTGATATTTTGTATGTAGTGCTGTGATTGGTAGACAAGACACTGATGTGTGAATGTGATTGGTAGGTTGTCCAATCTACGCAAATCACTGATATTTTGTATGTAACACTGTGATTGGTAGACAAGACATTGATGTGTTGTATGAAGCAATGTGGTTGGTAGGTTGTCAAGCCTGCACAAGGTGCTGGAGGAGGTGAAGCACAAGGCCAGGGTGACCTACTGCTCCCAGGTCGTGCCCCTCATGATCAGGTGGGGGACAGTTTATACCTCCGCCAAAGAGGTTTTGTTTTGTTGTTGTTCTTCTTTCTAAGAATCTATTTAATAATTTGATTCATCACATATGGTAATGACTGAGCTATTTGCAGTAAATGTCAGAAAATTTCAGTCAAGTCATTTGTGTAAATCCTTAAAAATTGGAAGTTATTTTATACTATTTTCTGTAAATGACTGTAATATGTGCATCTGATTATATTATTGGTAATATTTGCAATTTGATAGGATTTGTTTGTACTTGAGATGAATTTTTTTGTAGTGTAGAGGGCAAATAATATAATTTGTGTATAATTCGAATGTTGTTGTTGTACCTTGGCCGAAGCAATTGAACACTATGGTACAAATGCACCAGCTATGGATGAGAACATTATGTGTGTGATCGTTTTTTATTACCCTGCTACATGGGCAGCCACACTCCGACTTCGGAGGAGATATAGTTTATGTTCTTGGCTCGTGATGAGATTTATATAAGACTTGTTTAATAACGTAGTATTTTTTTTTACTTGCAAATGATGAGTTTTATTTTTGATGATGCTGCTGACTTAATATTTAATCATGCATCAAATGTATTCTGTCCAGGCGTTGGTTTCAAGTCATCCATGAGGAAGCAGGCGAAGAGTTTGGGACGCAGATAGTGCCGGCCATATTGGAACGCTCAGGTCTGCTCTTTGACCTACCTGACTTCAAGGCTGACATCATCATGTGAGATCCTAAATATCACTGTTTTGTCTTTAAAAATTGAATTAATTTGACTCATTCTTTGTTATGGTATGTGATGTGTCTCTTCTGCATTTCATACATTTTTAGCATGTGCGTTGCCCTATGTATGGCTATCTTTTGTACAAGTATACGGAGTGAGTATAGAGAGAAAACAAGGTCATACATCAAGGTCAAGGTCACAACACCGATAATATATGTGCAGATGCTTTCCTCTCTTGGTGACACACCACCAGTCAAAATTTAATTTTCAGACAGACAGAAACAAAACACCCACAAAAAACAGCAAAAAGTGGTCAAACGCAGAATCTTTTGCCTCGTGTAAAACTGGGGCAAAGGACAATTAGGGGTAATGAAAGGTTTTGTCATATATCCAGCAATAAGGGTGTAGTGCAGTCTATGCTATAATGAAATTAATGTTTCCTGTAGCAAATAGTTCAAAGACAGTTCATAAACGATTTTGTGATCTTGGATTGATTTAAGCGGTCCAAAGATAAACTCTGAAATGAGGAAAGTAGATTGAAGTAATTTTCAATCCGTTTGTTGTCTTCCTCTGTATGTATAGATACATATGTTTGATCCATATTTTCCATTGATTAGTCAGTGAATTTTAAAATGTAAGGTGTAGAAAATCGCATGCAAAAGAAAAAAAAATGGGTGGCACGCCTCTGGCTGTGACGCGCTCTCCAGGTGGGAGCAACCCGAATTTCACAGAGACGCCTCTGTGACAATAAAGTACCTAATACCTAATTTTTGTTGAATGTGGTGCTATAGCATTTTGTTGTTTCTTATGTCTGTAATATGTTCAGGACGTGGGGTGGAGAGCTGTTGCGGTTTATTGAGAAGTACCCTTCCATTACGGTTCAGCATGTCATTAACATTGGTGCTGTAGCATTAATTGTCCATTATTTCTGATCTGTGCAGGATTTTAGGTGAGGAGTTGTTGCGCTTGATAGAGAAATACCCCTCAATCATGGTTGACCATGTCAGCGATGTCACTGAATTCCTGCACATTACCTCCAACATGCAGGGAAGAACCAACCTGTATGGAAACCTGGTATGTGTGTGTGTGTGTGTGTATATGTGTGTGTGTTTTTTATGTGTGTGTTGGTGTGTGTGTGCGTGTACGGTGTGAGTGTGTGTGAGAGAGAGAGATCATGCCGGCATGCCTGTTGGTATATGTGTGTGTGTATGTGCGTGTGCTTGCTATGATGGTGTATGTTTATATATGGATTTCTTTTGAGGTGTTCTTTGTTGTGTTTATGTGTAAGACCTTTCAATATTCCATGTGATGGTAAACGTAAATTGACTTAATTAAGAGGAATAAAAGTAGAAAGCAAGAACAGAATAAGGAAATAACACTATACATATTTATTTTAAGCAATGACAGAAATTGAAATATCTTTACACTGTGTGCAGATCTACTGTATCGGGGAGTACACGTCATCTCATTTCACCCAGAGCTGCACGCCGGAGCTGATTGGTCAGTACTTTGACGTGCTGGAGGTGGTGACGTACGAGGTGTGCGGCCACATGGCAGTGACGGCAGAGGATGACAACAGCCACCAGCCCAAGATACTGTGCCACCTCATGTCAGCTATGGCAAAGGTGGAATACAAAAAGAAAAAAAATTCTGTTTTTATCTGTGAATGTTAGCTCACTCGGGACGAATGAGCCGGATCCGGCTCATGGCTTGCACAACCGTTTAGGACGAATGAGCCGGCTCTGGCTCATGAGAGTTTCCAAGAGGTTTTGATTTCTGGCGTGTAACCAGCTTTCAAGAACCAAGTCGTAACTTACTTTCAGTTTGCTTTGGCCTTACCTCTCTTGAAATCAACCAATGATTGCAGACTATGCATTCAGGGTTGGCTGTAGAGAGGGGTCAAAGATTGGAATGTGAAATTTTCCTTCTTTCTATGTGTTATCTGTTTTCGTCAATAGGAGACAAATGACGAAGGTATGGAATCTGATATTTTACGATCGTTTAGTGCATGGTGTTAGTAATCTTTTCTGAAAATATCAGCCCATAACTTTTCATAACTTTTTTGTGGTGATGTGTTTTCCAACCTAGTCAAATGGCCCGGCCCAAATGGTTGTAAGGGGGAGCAACTGGCCAGTGCCAAGTGAGTTAAGACAGAGTTTAGTTACAAACAGCAAATTTGTGTAAATGTATAAAGTTTGGGAAAAGTGCAGTATTTCACGGCTATGCAGTGCATCTGATCATATTATAAGCGATAATGGCGATCATAATGATAATGGTGATGATGGTGATGATGAAGTGTTATTCTTCTTCTTTGATCACTCAGACAGTCTTCTGTCATATGAGTGCAGATGCGTCATGAGCCAGCCTAACTAAGAAATAGTTAGGCCAAGCGTGTCCGTCTTCGGCTAGAGAATGTTTTTGTAAGAATTTCTAGAAAAAAGGCAGGAGTATGGGCCAGAAAAGCATAAATATATTAGATGACAGTAAGCAAAGGGAAAAGGCAGAGTCAACAAGATTAAAGGAAGTTAAAGCACAGAATTTTCAGAAGGTGGAGGAAGTATTTGTACGAAAGACTTCCCCGGTATCCTCAGGGGAGAAGTGGTTGGGTTTTTTGTTGTTGTTTTTTGTTTTTTTCCCGGGATCAGAATTTTGGCGCTGCTAACCTACTTCCCATAGGAAGGAGCAGCATTTGGGAATCGTTGTTATTTCCCTAGAAACAAATTAATGGACATTCATTTTGCATGCATTAGTTTTCATGTTCGCTCTCTCACACACATATTCTCTCTCAGCTTGTAGGCTGAAGCTTTCTTCTTGTCTGTTTTCTCCCGCTTAGGCCTCTTGTGTCGTCGTGTAGGCCTAGGCTTCTAAGCTGTTTTTCTGGCACTGTAGGTGTGTGGCTCTTGTAGGCCTACAGAAACTCTTCCTTTAGGCCTAGCAATGGTTTGATTTGGCTGCTTAGTGGTAGGCTAGCCCAGTGGCGCGTTCAGTCGAACGGGGTCGAGATCTCTGCTTCTGATCGTGGTAGTAGAGTCTGGCACCGTCTTGTGGGGTGGTGTCTGCTTGGGCTCTAGCGCTGCACAGCTGTAGTGTTGACTTGGTAGTAGCAGAGACACTCTCTGGTAGGCCTAGTAGCTGGTAGTAGGCTGCCTGCTGCCAGACGTTGGGGTTCAGGATTAGTAGCGTTTAGCATTCTCTCTCTTGCCATGCACATTTCAAAATTGCATTTATATTAATGTTTTGATTCCCTTTTCATCATTTCCCGATTTGTAACTTATTTTTTCTTTTTCTTCTTTTTTTCTTCTTCTTTTGTTCTTCAATTTTAGTTTTGCCTTTCAACGGCAGACACATGCAATAATACATTTCCATGCTTTAGGTGTAGTACAAACGTATTTCTACCGTAATTCCAAATTGTCATAATCGTTATCCTCAACATCTCTCTCTCTCTCTCTCTCTCTCTCTCTCTCTCTCTCTCTCTCTCTCCCTCTCTCTCCTCTCTCCCTGTGCCCCATTCCCCCTCTCTCTTCCACCCACTCCCTTTCTCTCGCTCGCATTCTTTACCCCCCCCCCCCCCTCTCTCTCCCAATATTTTATGACCGTGACGGGGTCGTATTGAAGTTTCTGAGAGAAAGTTCCCTTTCAAATATGATCGACATTGGGAGCCTGTCGCCATACCTGTATTTACTGATACACATTTTTGCGATGGCTATGATATGATTAATTAAATCTCTGTCTTGTCTTGGTGCACTATTATTGTGGTAGCCTAAGAGCACTGTGGGTTCTGTTAGGGTTACTCGTTTTCCTGTCCTACTATTTATTTCTCTTTCTACCAAGTCCCAAATAGGTTTAACTGTTGGGCACGTGAAGAAAAAGTGTTCTATAAAGTCTATTTCGTTTGTTTGGTAGACGCTGCATCTGTCGGAGTTAGCCAAACCCATTTTCTTCAGCAAAATATTAGTAGGGTAAATATTGTGTAAAATCTTCCAGTGTAGTACTTTAAGTCTTGTTTCTTTTGTGCTGTTGGTTACCGCTTTCCAGTGTTTGTCTGATATTTCTATGTTTAGCTTGCGTTTCCAGAAGTTTACTGAGCATGGTTGGCATTCTGGTGTTAGTAGTTTTCTAAAGTCTTTACATTTGAGTGTTGTAATGTTTTTGCCATCGAGTATTATATTTTTGGGGAGCAACTCTTCGTTGTCAACTAGGTGAAGTTTGTTATTAGCTTGGGCTTGAAGAAGAACACTTCGGACGGCGTTGTATTCTAGGATTCGGTGTGGTGCTGCTCCTATTTTTGTCTCTACTTGCTGAAATGTTAATATTTCTCCTCTGTTATTCATAATATCGCTGATTGTGTAGATGCCTTTGTCTGTCCAATCTTTCATATAAAGGCTTTTATTTCTGTATTGAAGGTTCCTATTGTTCCATATTATAGAGTTTAGGTATACATTCTCGTTGTCTGCTTTTGTTTCTTTCATCAAGACTATCCAAGTTTGCAAAACTCGGTTCCAGAAAGGGCTCTCTTTGTTCAAGGACCTGTCAATATCTTTTATGGTGGTAGGAGTATTGAAGATGTCAAAGTTACGACTTATTTTAGCGAAGATGTGTGACGGATAGGCCTTCCATTTCCCTTGGTTGTTGTTGTCAATTAATTTAGGTACCCAAGATAATAGGAGAGCGTCCTGCAGAGTTTTGATATCTATCATGCCAAGACCTCCTTTGGCGCTCTGTTGATGTAGAACTTTGCGTTTAACCTTTTCGAAAGCTTTTCTATTATTATATTTCTTTTTCCAGAGAAAAGCATACAGTTCTCTATTTATTTTAGTTAAAATGTCGACTGGGATTCCTACTGATTGCATAATGTATATAAATTGGGAGAGAAGAAATGTTTTTGTTATTATAATTTTACCATAAATGCTTAAATTTCGTCTTGACCATTTTCTCATAATTCTTCTAACGTTCTCTACCTTTTTTGACCAGTTATTTTCAATGTTTTGCGCGCTTGTGTCACTTTGGAAGTAGATTCCTAAAACTTTTATTTTCTTGACCCATTTTAGTTCGTAGTAGGTATCATTGTTGTTTTTATTTCTGCCTAGCCACATAACCTCTGTTTTTTGTTCATTCATTTTCAGCCCTGAAACCTCTGCGAAGCTTGTGAATATTTGGATGACTGCATCAAGGTCATGCTTCTTTCAAATAAAGAGTAGTGTCGTCAGCAAACTGTTGTATTTTAATTATACGGTGATTGTCCTCGTTTCTGTCATTAATTGATATCCCTTTTATAAGATCACTTCCTCTGATCTTAATTGCTAAGAGTTCAACACCCAGAATGAACAAAAGGGGCGACAGTGGGCAACCTTGACGGATACCTCTTTCTATTTTAATACGTTCTGATATCCACCCATAGTGATTGATTGAACTCTCTGTGTCTGCTAATATTGTTTCTATCCATTGTGTGAAGACTGGGCCAAATGCATATTGTGCCATGCTGTCTTGAATAAATTCCTTGGAAATTGTATCAAAGGCTTTTGCAGGGGAGAAGTGTTATTAATAATGTCAGGTCCTGTTGTCCTCAGCTGTCCAGTCGTCGTCAGGACCTGATTCCACGGGCCATCCTGTGTCTGACCAAGGTTGCTAAGCAACACTTCACCCTCACCCAGGACCCCCTGGCTCAAGAAGCGCTGGTCACCTCCGCACAGGAGCACATCAACCTGCTGCAGATGCCAAAGTTAGTTGCCTTCTGTCCTTTGTCTATCTGTATATCTGCCTGTCTTCTCCGTCTGTCTGTCTTGTGTATGTCTGTCTGTTTGTTTGTATGTATAGATATCTAACGATGTGCCTGTCTGTCTATCTGAGTCACTTTTGTAAAGAAACTTAACTTGATGCAGATGCCAAAGTCATATTTTCCTCTGCCTGTTTCTGTGCTCTCTCTCTCTCTCTCTCTATTTCTCTCGCTCTGTATTTCTCTCTCTCTCTCTCTCTCTCTCTCTCTCCCCCCCCCCCCCTCCTTCCCCCCCTCCACCCCCCCCCCTCTCTCTTTCTCTGTCTGTCTGTCTCTCTCTCTCTCTCTCTCTCTCTCTCTCTCTCTCTCTCAATTCTCTCCCTAATACTTTGATAGTCTCTCTCTGTCCCTGTCTCCATATAGTACTTGTTTCTGCCTGTGTCCGTCCGGCTCATCTATCTGTCAGGTCTAGTTTTGTCTGCTAGTCAGACTGTATGACTGTCCATGTGTGTGTGTGTGTGTGTGTGTGTGTGTGTGTGTGCATGCATGTGGCTGTGCATACATAGCTTTGCTTTAGATATGCATCTGTGTGTCATCTACCTTTCACTATGTATGTGTGTGTATTCTTTTGTTTTACGTCTGTTCACCCATAAGTGATATTAGACAAACCTGTGTGTGTGTGTCTCTGTGTGTGCAGTTTTGCAGTGACAGTGCTCAATCCTCCTGCTGAGATCTACTCAGGAAGGTAGGCTGCTTTCTGTCATAACTCCCATCTGTGTATTGTTTATGCATTGTGAAATCCAGACTATAAACTGCCACGAAAAATCCAGACTATAAACTGCCACTTTTCACTCAATTTTTGCCCTAATTCCGAATAGTATAAAAAACAATTCATCTCATGTTGTGGCTTGTCTTTACATTTTTTAATGCTGACAATACACTGAAGGTTCACAAACAGAAAACCATCGATTCGGTTTGCTAAAAGATCTGTGTCGCTTGATAGCCATAATATGTGTTAATTTATTTGCACTGAAAATACAGAACATGCGATTGATTATGCACACTATTGTATAGCCAACATTGTTATTTTAAAAAGTGAACTTTTGTGTGTGTGATAACCAGGTGGCACAGAGACAGCAACTCCTTGCCACGGATCGTCAGAGGTCTGCATACTGTGCTCTCCTTCAACTCCTGAGTGTACATGGGAAAAGTAAAATATTATTTCCTTGCCGGAGGTCAAAACTACCGTAAAAACTGGACTATAAGACGCACATGAAGCCGCATCCCTTAAATTGACAAAATATTAGGTATTTATTCACATATTAGCCGCACCAGTTTATAAGCCGCAGAGAAAATGTTATGTGCACAAACCAACACAAATATAGAAATTCTAACAGAACATGAGTGTTTAATGTTAAGCATGAGGTTTGAATCTACTGATTACCAAAACCAGTTTTGAGAGCTCAAAATAGGCTGAAGAATGTGGCCAGACACAGATTTAATCATACTGATAAATGTAGAATGGAAAAAAAATTAACAGATAAGCTGCATCAGTCTATAAGCCGCATGGGCCAAAGTTGAGGAAAACAAGTAGCGGCTTTTACGGTAACTTATTTTTTATTAATCATGATCCATAGGGTGGCACAGAGACAGTCATTCTTATACAGCTCACCAGAAGTCTTCACATTGCTCTCCTTCAACTCCCAAGTCTATAGCGAAAATATATTAACGACTAATTTCCTTGGCAGAGTTATAAATATGCGTACAAGTGTTTGTGTGTGTGCACAGTGTGTTTGTGTGTGTTTATGTGTCAGTGTGTGTGTTTTGTGGTTTACTGTGTAGCTTTGCTAATTATACGCCTATGCTCAACTTTTGTTTGAAAGCTTTAGCCATTTAAAGAGGATCTATAATGTCAGAGTATAATTAATTGAAGTTGTTAATTTTACATACTTTGCCTGTAGGGAAAAA
>JAGGCT020000052.1:0-20284 GCA_017654935.2 Phymorhynchus buccinoides | reverse complement strand
TAAATTTAACAAAGCTCACTAGTTGGACCCTAAAACATAACCAAAGCTCACTAGGTTGACCCTAAACATAACAAAGCTCACTATGTTGGACCTTAAAACTAACAAAGCTCACTAGTTGGACCCTAAACATAACAAAAAAGCTCACTATGTTGGACTAAAACATAACAAAGCTCACTATGTTGGACCCTAAAACTAACCAAAAGCTCACTATGTATGGACCCTAAAACATAAACAAAGCTCACTATGTTGGACCCTAAAAATAACAAAAGCTCACTATGTTGGACCCTAAAAACATAACAAAGCTCACTATGTTGGACCTAAAACTTAACAAATCTCACTATGTTGGTCACCTAAAACTTAACAAAGCTCCACTATGTTGGGACCCTACTTTACCCCTAAAAAACTTAACAAAGCTCACTATGTGGACCCTAAAAAACATAACAAAGCTCACTTATGTTGGACCTAAAACTTACAAAAGCTCACATGTTGACCCTAAGGACATAACAAAGCTCACTATGTTGGACCCTACTTATACCCTAAAACATAACAAAAGCTCACTATGTTTGGACACTAAAACATAAGAAAGACTCACTATGTTGGACCCTAAACTTAACAAAGCTCACTATGTTGGACCCTAAGACATAACAAAAGCTCACTAGGTTGGACCTAAAACTTAACAAGTCACTTATGTTTGACCTACTTTACTAAAAAACTTAACAAAGCTCACTATGTTGGACCCTACTTTACTCTAAAATTTAACAAAGCTCACTATGTTGGACCCTAAGACTTAACAAAGCTCACTATGTTGGACCCTAAAACTTAACAAAGCTCATTATGTTGGTCCATACTTTGCACTAAGACTTAACAAAGCTCATTATGTTGGACCCTAAAACTTAACAAAGCTCACAATGTTGGACCCTACTTTACCCTAAAATTTAACAAAGCTCACTATGTTGGACCCTAAAATTTAACAAAGCTCACTATGTTGGACCCTAAAATTTAACAAAGCTCACTATGTTGGACCCTACTTTACTCTAAAATTTAACAAAGCTCACTATGTTGGACCCTAATTTACTCTAAAATTTAACAAAGCTCACTATGTTGGACCCTAAGACATAACAAAGCTCACTATGTTGGACCCTATTTTACCCTAAAACTTAACAAAGCTCACTATGTTGGACCCTAAAACTTGACAAAACTCACTATGTTGGACCCTACTTTACCCAAAAACTTAACAAAGCTCACTATGTTGGACCCTAAAATTTAACAAAGCTCACTATGTTGGACCCTACTTTACCCTACAACTTAACAAAGCTCACTATGTTGGACCCTAAAACATTAACAAAGCTCATTATGTTGGAGCCTAAGACTTAACAAAGCTCATTATGTTGGACCCTAAGACTTAACAAAGCTCACTATGTTGGACCCTACTTTACTCTAAAATTTAACAAAGCTCACTATGTTGGACCCTACTTTACCCTAACACTTAACAAAGCTCACTATGTTGGACCCTAAAACATAACAAAGCTCACTATGTTGGACCCTAATACATAACAAAGCTCACTATGTTGGACCCTAAAACATAACAAAGCTCACTATGTTGGACCCTAATACATAACAAAGCTCACTATGTTGGACCCTACTTTACTCTAAAATTTAACAAAGCTCACTATGTTGGACCCTAATACATAACAAAGCTCACTATGTTGGACCCTAAAACATAACAAAGCTCACTATGTTGGAGCCTAAGACTTAACAAAGCTCATTATGTTGGACCCTAAGACTTAACAAAGCTCACTATGTTGGACCCTAAAACTTAACAAAGCTCACAATGTTGGACCCTACTTTACCCTAAAACTTAACAAAGCTCACTATGTTGGACCCTAAGACTTAACAAAGCTCACTATGTTGGACCCTAAAACATAACAAAGCTCACTATGTTGGACCCTAAGACTTAACAAAGCTCACTATGTTGGACCCTAAAACTTAACAAAGCTCACTATGTTGGACCCTAAGATTTAACAAAGCTCACTATGTTGGACCCTACTTTACTCTAAAATTTAACAAAGCTCACTATGTTGGACCCTAAAACTTAACAAAGCTCATTATGTTGGACCCTAAAACTTAACAAAGCTCACTATGTTGGACCCTACTTTACCCAAAAACTTAACAAAGCTCACTATGTTGGACCCTATTTTACCCTAAAACTTAACAAAGCTCACTATGTTGGACCCTAAGACTTAACAAAGCTCACTATGTTGGACCCTAAGACTTAACAAAGCTCACTATGTTGGACCCTAAAACTTAACAAAGCTCATTATGTTGGAGCCTAAGACTTAACAAAGCTCATTATGTTGGACCCTAAAACATAACAAAGCTCACAATGTTGGACTTTACTGTACCCGACAACTTAACAAAGCTCACTATGTTGGTCCCTAATACATAACAAAGCTCACGGGGGGGGACCCTAAGACATAACAAAGCTCACTATGTTGGACCCTAAAACATAACAAAGCTCACTATGTTGGACCCTACTTTACCCTAATGCATAACAAAGCGCGGGTTGCTGTGTGTCACCGTGTACAATTGTTGTGTCGTGGCTGCGAATGCATACAGGCGCGTGTGTGTGTGTATGTGTGAATGTGCGTGTGTGCGTATGTGCGTGTGTTTTCTATGGTATGTGCTTTGTATTTGTTTGCATTTTTAAGAATAAGAATATAATAATAATGCTATATATAAGCTGTATTTATTATTATTATCATTATTATTAGTATTGTTATTGTTATTGTTGTTGTTGTTGTTGTTGCTGTTGTTGTTGTTGTTGTTGTTGTGTTTGTTTTTTTTTTTTTTTATTATGATTTATTTTATGCACAGAAGATTCCCTAAATTTAAACCTTTTCTATGGGTTGTTTTTGTGAATGAATATTTTACCACGCCAGCCGACCTGACCCCTGACAAAGGTCACTGTGCGTTACATAATTTATTTATAGATCCCAGCGGCTATGCAGCGTGTTCAGTGTCATTTGATGGCTTTACCCTTTGTTATGCAGATAGGAGCAGTTGGGGGGAGTGGGAGGGAGGGGGAAAGGGGGGGAGGGGGGTATGGGGAGAGGCAATGACTCTTAAGGGGCAGAATGATTGTGAATAGTCCTGGTTGAATTACGTCAATTTGTTTTCATATTACACGCGCGTGAGGAGAGAGAGTGGAGAGAGAGAGAGAGAGAGAGAGAGAGAGAGATGAGAGAGAGAGAGAGAGAGAGAGAGAGAGAGTACTGTAATGTGTGTGTGTATATGTGTCGGTGTGTGCGTACGTGCGTGTGTTCGTGCGTGTGTGTGTGGGGGGTACGGGGCGGGGGGGGGGGGGTGCGTGTGTGTGGTGTTTGTAAAGGGTCGTAGTTGATTATGTGAGCTAAGAATGCCACCTGATGCTACAAGACACCGAGCTCAGTGTAATGCATAGTATCATTGTAAATCATTGGAACGCCGAGATAGCTCATGTATTGTGTAGTATTATTGTAAAATCATTGTACACAAGCTACCTCATGTATTGTGTAGTATTATTGTAAAGCATGACTCACCAAGCTACCTCATTGTAATTGTGTAGTATCAGTGGAATCATAGTACACCAAGCTAGCTCATTGTAATGTATTTGATAGTGTGAGCTAGACCTGCACCGTGATGCTACAAGACACCGAGCTCATTGTAATGTATAGTATCATTGTAAATCATTGAACGCCGAGCTAGCTCATTGTATTGTGTAGTATTATTGTAAATCATTGTACACCAAGCTACCTCATTATAATGTATAGTATCATTGTACAGTCATTGTACACCAAGCTAGCTCATTGTAATGTATAGTATCATTCTACATCATTGTACACCGAGCTCATTGTATTGTATAGTATCATTGTAAATCATTGTACACCAAGCTACCTCATTGTATTGTGTAGTATCATTGTAAATCATTGTACACCAAGGTAGCTCATTATAATGTATAGTATCATTGTAAATCATTGTACACCAAGCTAGCTCATTGTATTGTTTAGTATCATTGTACATCATTGTACACCAAGCTAGCTCATTGTATTGTGTAGTATCATTGTAAATCATTGTACACCAAGCTAGCTCATTCTATTGTGTAGTATCATTGTAAATCATTGTACACCAAGCTAGCTCATTGTATTGTGTAGTATCATTGTACATCATTGTACACCAAGCTACCTCATTGTATTGTGTAGTATCATTGTAAATCATTGTACACCAAGCTATCTCATTGTAATGTATAGTATTATTGTAAATCATTGTACACCAAGCTAGCTCATTGTATTGTTTAGCATCATTGTAAATCATTGTACACCAAGCTACCTCATTGTAATGTATAGTATTATTGTAAGTCATTGTACACCAAGCTAGCTCATTCTATTGTGTAACATCATTGTAAATCATTGTACACCAAGCTACCTCATTGTAATGTATAGTATCATTGTAAATCACTGTACACCAAGCTAGCTCATTCTATTGTGTAACATCATTGTAAATCATTGTACACCAAGCTAGCTCATTGTATTGTGTAGTATAATTGTAAATCATTGTACACCAAGCTAGCTCATTGTAATGTATAGTATCATTGTAAATCATTGTACACCAAGCTAGCTCATTCTATTGTGTAGTATCATTGTAAATCATTGTACACCAAGCTAGCTCATTCTATTGTGTAACATCATTGTAAATCATTGTACACCAAGCTAGCTCATTCTATTGTATAGTATCATTGTAAATCATTGTACACCAAGCTAGCTCATTCTATTGTGTAGTATCATTGTAAATCATTGTACACCAAGCTAGCTCATTGTATTGTATAGTATCATTGTATCATTGTAAATCATTGTACACCAAGCTAGCTCATTGTATTGTGTAGTATCATTGTACATCATTGTACACCAAGCTAGCTCATTCTATTGTGTAGTATCATTGTAAATCATTGTACACCAAGCTACCTCATTGTAATGTATAGTATCATTGTAAATCACTGTACACCAAGCTAGCTCATTCTATTGTGTAACATCATTGTAAATCATTGTACACCAAGCTACCTCATTGTAATGTATAGTATCATTGTAAATCACTGTACACCAAGCTAGCTCATTGTATTGTGTAACATCATTGTAAATCATTGTACACCAAGCTACCTCATTGTATTGTGTAGTATTATTGTAAGTCACTGTACACCAAGCTAGCTCATTCTATTGTGTAACATCATTGTAAATCATTGTACACCAAGCTACCTCATTGTATTGTGTAGTATCATTGTACATCATTGTACACCAAGCTCATTGTATTGTGTAGTATCATTGTAAATCATTGTACACCAAGCTAGCTCATTCTAATGTGTAACATCATTGTAAATCATTGTACACCAAGCTACCTCATTATAATGTATAGTATCATTGTACATCATTGTACACCGAGCTCATTGTATTGTGTAGTATTATTGTAAATCATTGTACACCAAGCTAGCTCATTGTAATGTATAGTATCATTGTAAATCATTGTACACCAAGCTCATTGTATTGTGTAGTATCATTGTAAATCATTGTACACCGAGCTCATTGTATTGTGTAGTATCATTGTAAATCATTGTACACCAAGCTAGCTCATTGTAATGTATAGTATCATTCGACATCATTGTACACCGAGCTCATTGTATTGTATAGTATCATTGTAAATCATTGTACACCAAGCTACCTCATTGTAATGTATAGTATCATTGTAAATCATGTACACCAAGCTAGCTCATTCTATTGTGTAACATCATTGTAAATCATTGTACACCAAGCTACCTCATTGTAATGTATAGTATCATTGTAAATCACTGTACACCAAGCTAGCTCATTCTATTGTGTAACATCATTGTAAATCATTGTACACCAAGCTCATTCTATTGTATAGTATCATTGTAAATCATAGTACACCAAGGTAGCTCATTGTATTGTGTAGTATCATTGTACATCATTGTACACCAAGCTACCTCATTGTAATGTATAGTATCATTGTAAATCACTGTACACCAAGCTAGCTCATTCTATTGTGTAACATCATTGTAAATCATTGTACACCAAGCTACCTCATTGTATTGTGTAGTATCATTGTAAATCATTGTACACCAAGCTACCTCATTGTAATGTATAGTATTATTGTAAGTCATTGTACACCAAGCTAGCTCATTGTATTGTGTAGTATCATTGTACATCATTGTACACCAAGCTATCTCATTGTATTGTGTAGTATTATTGTAAGTCATTGTACACCAAGCTAGCTCATTGTATTGTTTAGTATCATTGTACATCATTGTACACCAAGCTAGCTCATTGTATTGTGTAGTATCATTGTACATCATTGTACACCAAGCTAGCTCATTGTATTGTGTAGTATCATTGTAAATCATTGTACACCAAGCTAGCTCATTGTAATGTTTAGTATCATTGTACATCATTGTACACCAAGCTAGCTCATTGTATTGTATAGTATCATTGTACATCATTGTACACCAAGCTAGCTCATTATAATGTATAGTATCATTGTACATCATTGTACACCAAGCTAGCTCATTGTATTGTGTAGTATTATTGTAAATCATTGTACACCAAGCTACCTCATTGTAATGTATAGTATCATTGTAAATCACTGTACACCAAGCTAGCTCATTCTATTGTGTAACATCATTGTAAATCATTGTACACCAAGCTACCTCATTGTAATGTATAGTATCATTGTAAATGCACTGTACACCAAGCTAGCTCATTCTATTGTGTAACATCATTGTAAATCATTGTACACCAAGCTACCTCATTGTAATGTATAGTATCATTGTACATCATTGTACACCAAGCTATCTCATTGTATTGTGTAGTATCATTGTAAGTCATTGTACACCAAGCTAGCTCATTGTATTGTTTAGTATCATTGTAAATCATTGTACACCGAGCTACCTCATTGTAATGTATAGTATCATTGTACATCATTGTACACCAAGCTAGCTCATTATAATGTATAGTATCATTGTACATCATTGTACACCAAGCTACCTCATTGTAATGTATAGTATCATTGTACATCATTGTACACCAAGCTAGCTCATTGTATTGTGTAGCATCATTGTAAATCATTGTACACCAAGCTACCTCATTGTAATGTATAGTATCATTGTAAATCATTGTACACCAAGCTAGCTCATTGTATTGTATAGTATCATTGTACATCATTGTACACCAAGCTCATTGTATTGTGTAGTATCATTGTAAATCATGTACACCAAGCTCGCCTCATTGTATGGTAGTATCATGTACACATTGTACACCAAGCTAGCTCATTGTAATGTATGCCTCATTGTAAATTCAATAGTACCCACCGAGCTCATTGTATGTGTATTATTATTGTAAATCATTGTACAACACACGCACTCATTGTAAATGTAGAGTATCATTGTACACATTGTAAACGAGATCATTCGTATTTGTGTAGTATTTTTGTAAATCATTTGTACACAGACTCATGTATTGTGTAGTATCATTGTAAATCATGTACACCAGCTAGCTCAGGGTAAGTATAGTATCATTCTACATCATTGTTACACCGAGCTCATTGTATTGTATAGTTATCATTGTAAGAATCATTGTACACCAAGCTACTCATTGTATGGTGTAGATATCATTGTAAACATTGTACTACAAGGTAGCTCATGTAAGGTATAGTATCATTGTAAATCATTGTGTACACCAAGCTTAGCTCATTGTATTGGGTAGTATCATTACATCATTGTACACCAAGCTAGCTCATTGTATTGTGTGTATCATTGTAAATCATTGTACACCAAGCTCATTCTATTGTATAGTATCATTGTAAATCATTGTACAACAAGGAGCCTCATTGATTGCTGTAGTATCATTGTACATTCATTGTACACCAAGCTCATTCTATTGTATAGTATCATTGTAAATCATTGTACACCAGCTACTCATTTAATGTATAGTATGATTGTAAATCATTGTAACACCAAAGCTAGCTCATTGTATTGTGTAGAATCATGTAAATCATTGTACACGAAGCTACCCATTGTAATGATAGTATTATTGTAGTCATTGTACACCAAGCTAGTCATTCTATTGTGTAGTATCATTGTAAGCATTTACAACCAAGCTAGCTATGTATTGTTAGTATTATTGTAAATCATTGTACACCAAGGCTAGCTCCATTGTCTGTGTAGATCATTGTAAAGCAGGTACACCCAAGCTAGCTCATTGTCATTGTGTAGTTATTTATTGTTACAATCAATGACACCAAGTAGATCATGTAATGTATAGTATCATTGTAAATCATTGTACACCAAGCTAGCTCATTCTATTGGTGTAGTATCATTGTAAATCAACTGTACCACCAAGCTAGCTCATTCTTATTGTGTAGTATCATGTAAATCATTGTACACCAAGCTAGCTCATTCTATTGTGTAGTATCATTGTAAATCATTGTAACCAAGCTAGCTCATCTAATGGTGTAGTATCATTGTAAATCATTGTACACCAAGCTAGCTCATTAATGTATAGTATCATTGTAATCATTGTACACAAGCTAGCTCCATGTATTGTGTAGTATCATTTACATCATTGTACACCAATCTAGCTCATTCTATTGTAGTATCATTGTAAAATCATGTACACCAAGCTATCTCATTGTATTGTGTTAGTATCATTGTAAGTCATGTACACCCAGCTAGCTCATTGTATTGTGTATATGATGTACAGTCATTGTACACCAAGCTAGCTCATTTGCATGTGCAGTATTATTGAATCATGTACACAAGCTAGCATTGCATTGTTGTAGTATCATTGTAAATCATTGTACACCGGAAAAAAAAGGGTTTAAAACCCCCTTCAGTTGTGTTTTTTTTTTTTTTTTTTTTTTTTTTTTTTTTTTTTTTTTAAAAAAAAAAAAAAAAAAAAAAAATGTAATAAAAATCATTGTACATCATTGTACACCAAGCTAGGCTCATCTATAAGTATAGTATCATTGTACATCATTGTACACAAGCTACCTATTGTAATGTTAGTATCATTGCTACAGCCATTGTACCACCAAGCTAGCTCATTGTATGTGTAGTATCGTTGTACATCCATTGACTAACACCAAAGCTCATTGTAGTGTGTAAGTATCATTGTAAATCATTGTACACCAAGCTAGTCATTGGATTGTGTAGTATCATTCGTACATCATTGTAACCCACCAAGCTCATTGTATTGTGTAGGATTCATTGTAAATTCATTGTCCACCAAGCTAGGCTCAATTGTATTGTGTAGTATCATTGTACCATCATTGGTACACAAAGCTAGCTCATTGTAATGTATAGTATCATTGTAAATCATTGTACACCGAGCTCATGTATTGGGTATTATTATTGTAACATTGTACACCAAGCTACCTCAATGGTAATGTATTAGTATCATTGTACATCATTGTACACCGAGTCATTGTATTGTGTAGTATTTTTGTAAATCATTGTACACCGCGCTAATTGTATTGTGTAGTATCATTGTAAATCATTGTACACCAAGCTAGTTCATGTAAGTATAGTATCATTCTACATCATTGTACACCGAGCTCATTGATTGTATAGTATCATGTAAATCATTGTACACCAAGCTACCTCATTGTATTGTGTAGTATCAGTGTAAATCATGTACACAAAGGTAGCTACATTGTAATGTAATAGTATCATTGTAAATCATGTAACACAGCTGCTCATTGATTGTGTAGTATCCATTGTACATCATGTACACCAAGCTAGCTCATTGTATGTGTTAGTATCATTGGTAAATCATGGTACACAAGCTCATTCGAGTTGTATAGATCATTGTAAATCATTGTACAACAAGGTAGCTCATTTGTATGTGGTAGTATCATTGCTACATCATTGTACACAAGCTCATTCATATTGTATAGTATCATGTAAATCATTGTACACAAGCTACCTCATTGTAAGTCATATGTCTTATTGTAAATCATTGTACACCAGCTAGCTCATTGTATTGTGTAGCATCATTGTAAACATTGTACACGAAGCTACCTCATTGTAATGTATAGTATTATTGTAGTCATGTACACCAAGCTAGCTCATTCTATTGTGTATGTATCATTGTAAATCATTGTACACCAAGCTAGCTCATTGTATTGTGTCAGTATTATTGTAACCATTGACACAAGCTAGCTCATGGTATTGTGTAGTATCATTGTACAGCATTGTACACCCAGCTATCTCATTGATATTGTTTTAGTACTATTGTACATCAATGTACACCAAGCTAGCTCATTGTAATGTATAGTATCATTGTAAATCATTGTACACAAGCTAGCTGCATTCTATTGTGTAGTATCATGTAAATCATTGTACCAACCAAGCTAGCTCATTGCATTGTGTTAGTATCATTGTAAAATCATGTTCACCAAGCTAGCTCATTCTATTGTGTAGATCATTGTAAAATCATTGTACACCCAAGCTAGCTCATTCTATTGTTGTAGTATCATTGTAAATCATGTACACCAAGCTAGCTCATTGTAATGTATAGTATCATTGTACAATCATTGTACCACCAAGCTCGCCTCATTGTATTGTGTAGTATTCATTGTAATCATGTACACCAAGCTAGCTCATTCTATTGTGTAGTATTAATTGTAAATCATGTACACCAAGCTAGTCATTGTATTGTGTAGTATCATTTTAAGTCATTGTACACAAAGCTAGCTTCATTGTATGGTGTAGTATTATTGTAAGTCATTGTACACCAAGATAGCTCATGCAATTGTGTAGTTATTATGTAAATCATTGTACACAAGCTAGGCTCATTGTATTGTGTAGTATCATTTGTACATCATTTACACAAGCTAGCTCATGGTATTGGTAGTATTATTGTAAAATCATTTGTACACCAAGCTAGCTCTTCTATTGTGTAGTATCATTGGTAAATCACTGTACACCAAGTTATTCTATTGCATAGTATCATTGTAAATCTTGGTTACACCAAGCTAGCTCATTGTATTGTGTAGTATTATTGTAAATATACATTGTATTTTTTAATTGTTAGAACATTAGGTAGCCAGCAAGCGAATCGTATTGTATAGTATTATTGTAAAATAATACATTGTGTTTTGTAGTGGGTAGGAAAATAGGTAGATACCAAGCTCACTCGACTTCAACTGTCAAATCAACTGATCACGGTGTTCATTATCGGCTTTGTTAGCATTATTCATTCAATATTGACATTAGTAGGGGCCACAGTCACATAATACAGCATAGCTCCAGGCAGTGACAAGGACTTCGTCACTCTGCTCTAACTGACCATATATATTAACCATTATTATCATCAATACTGACCTAGAGTAGTGACTACAATCACAGAATACAGCATAGCTCCAGGCAATGTCCTCTGGACCTCGTCACTTTGCTCTAACTGACCATACATATGAACCTTATTACAATCAATACTGACCCATAGTAGTGACCCACAATAAAGAATACAGATTAGATCCCAGGCAGTGACCACTGGACCTCGTCACTTGCTCTAAAGGACCATACATGCCAAGTCGTTCGCCACGTTCAGTGTTAGAGTGATCGTAGCCTATGCTTGTTTTTGATTCGTGTGTGAGGGAAGAGAGTATGTTTTGGTGGAACAGTTTGTGGCAAATGGTCGTGATGTGGGACGCTTTCTTGTGGTGGCAATTATATGCCCAATGTTATATCCACTGGCTCGTGCTGTGCGTGCCATTCTTCACAGTTGACTGTTTGTGGACGACCGTGCAAGACTTCTGTGCTAACACGATCGTCGGAGGTAATGATACTCGTGTCTAGAGTCGAATGGAATGAAGTGGGTGGATGCATTCCGACAACTAAGCTCTCGTGCATCGACTCAAACACGAGGGAATCTTGAAGAAGGAGTCAGCAGAGGTTCATTTATGCCATACACTTCATACATCTTCTCCCAATGAGGCAAAGGTTAACAAGCCATAGACTCGGACAAGGTGAAAAAAACCTGCAAATAAACAACAAACAAACCATAAGAAAACCATATAGGGACAAAAGGACCACAAAAATCCCAAGAATTACGAAAACCATAATTTACTTTACAGCTAGAACGCCAAACGAACAAGACTTTACCAAAGTAACCCATCGGCCGAATAACAACAGTACAAATTAGGCCCCTTTAGATAAAAGGGTTACGAAAACATCAGCAAAAAACCCTCTAATTATCATGATCGAAAAAAAACAAACGTTAGCAAGATGGAAAACAATTTGAATTCAATAGTGAACCAAGAATCTCGCATTGTATATCAAAGATCATCGTAAAAATATAAACGTCCTTGAAAGTAAAGCAAAGAAAAACGTTTCAAACACTGATATCAAATCGATGAAAACGATCAGTCCAAAACATACCTTTGACTCCACTAGGTTTTCAAAGGGAATACAAGTCTACAGCGGACTCAACTTGGGGCCCCCAAAACTCAATCAACAGTGGCCAGCATACAAAAAGAACGTCTTCATTCTGCATCTCAGAAAAGCCAATGAAAAGAAGGCATTCAAAAACCCAGCTTATAATGTTAGATATTCAGTACTCACAAAAGGCAAGGGAGATAATCCACCACGCAGCCTCACGAAGGAAGCGCGCGTGACTTCAATCTCAGCCAAAGCTGGCATGCAGAAAAATACAAATATTCGTGAAAGGAACGCAAAACACAGATTAATCAATGGACAACTCGTTCACTTAAATTTACGAGCGAACAAAACGAAAACAAGCTAAGGATAAGAACCTCGTGATTCGGTAAACGGAAAAGAATTCATGACAATAGGACAAAATGCACAAGCCCATACCAAAAACACGACTATCAGCATTAAATAAGGAAACAATGAACAAAAGACATGGACAAACGCACGCTACAAGAGGAGAAAACACCCTATTCAAATTCCAACACACGCATAAAACCAAACATAGGACGCAAAAGCGAATATTCACAAAAACACAACCAACAGGCATTAAAACAAACAATAGGCACAAACATCAAGTCAAGTCCACGTCAGGTCAAAGGAAAGATGGCCAAGAAGAGAAAATAAAACAGTTCACAACCAGTCAAATCAGTCAAGTCAGCCAACAAACATGGAAATAACAAAAAGGCACGCAACAAAACAAAAAACACACAGAAAACCAAGATAACATGCAACATCTTACACAACAGAAAATACACAAGACATACACAGAAACACAAGACAAGACAAACATAGTGACGTCACACAATAATTTTTACCAAGAGGTCGGCCAAAGGAATGATACCTGCCTTACACAGGGCAGGCCACAGACTGGTTTGAACTTTGTGTGTCCGCATTGAACTCACCCAGGCAGCAAGCTAGCAGCCGACCCGTATTTCAAGTCTGCCTACTGCTCAGCGCTTTGTGCGCAAAGTAACAGCAAGCCTTCCCTACAGTCAACTCCAGTTGTTTTCTCCGATTCGTCCTTTGCTGCAATAACAGTAGGTGATCAGCTCCTCCAGGTAAAACCATCTCTGTTTGACAAACTGAATTAACCTCCTCGGCTCCGGTAACTTTCGGTATTGGCGTCAATCTTCCAAGAAACGGTACAAGCGAAGAAGGACAAACAACAAATAAACATTAAAAGTATTGCTTTTCAACTGCCGATCGTGTCTAACAAAACTGCGGAAATTCCATGAATGAGTGACTGATCTGAAAGCCGCTATCCTCGTTATGACAGGACTTGTTGTAGGATAGTGGTGATGAGGTCTACATAGCGCTATGACTCCCTGCGACTACGATGTTCGTTCGTTTCCTCGGTTGGGTCGACGAGGTGGTTCGGCGTGAGCATTCATGACTCGTAAAGCTCTGACAAAATGTGTTTCTATCACTCTTTGAAAATTTGCTTCATTTGAGTGTGTTGAAATGAAACTACGAGCACTATGTACGGCTACTTTTGGTATGTTTGTACAGACCGCATACAAAGTAAAGTCTAATAAAATGCCAACTTCTGCCTCCCCCTACGGGAATTTCAGGGATCTTCTATTTCTTATGAATGCCTCTCGTACTTGCTGTGTCTTACCTCGCGTGACTTTAAATTGCATTACGATGATAGCTCTGATCACCAAAGTGAATCAACTTAAGACTCTGCTGTCTGATCATAATTTGACTCAGTTGTTCAGTTCATCAACACACAAGCATGGCCATATCCTTGATGGGTGGTGGGGCATTGTGAGGACAGTGTTCTCTCGGTGGATGAAGTACGTGGACTACGCTGGTCTTTCTGACCAATACGTTGTTGTGTTGGAGTTTGAAGGTGACCAGGCCCCCTCCCCCGTAAAGACTCGTGGACGTCAAGGAAACATGAAAGCTTTGTGAGTGGCTGACTGATTTTGACAAGGAAGTCAAGATTTTGTTGAGTGTGTGCGTGAGCAGCTTCAGTGCACCGCAGATTCGTCCACGCATTTAGGTGGGTGTGTACAACGACGGCCTCGGAGAGGAGACCTGGGACTGGCACGCGGCTGCAGGGCTAGACGTGGTTCACTGACCGCCCCTCAGCCCCCTGCTCTCCGAGGGCGTGCGGAGCACTCGACGTCGACGTCGGTGCAAGTGAGAGGCAGTGGAGAAAGAGCATCTGATGCTGTCCAATGCCAGATGTTGCGCAAAGAGATGTGAGGCAGGAAACTGCTTAAGGACGCCGAGGAGTCCTCAATTATCGTGACAAAATATAGGCGTTCTGCCATACAAAAAAAAAAAAAACAGACGGAGAACCAGATGAAAGTCCGACCGTGTTTACTAGACTACTCCGAGGTGCAGTGAAGTCTGTCGGCCCACGCCGTTGTCCACCCGAAACTATACAATAAAGAACTTAACTGTTTCACATCTTCCTTCTCAAGGATTTTGTTTAAGAACATCAACAAAAGGTTATGAACAAACTATGAATTACTTGAAAAACTTATAATTAATTACTGTCACACAAGCTTTAAAGTCCTTTCTTGTGCTGGAACACAAATCTGTGTCTTTTCACATGCTGGATTCAAAGTTATAGTGTCCGTTCCATACTGGAACCACAATAATAGTGTCTTTCTCATACTGGAACCACAATAAGTGTCTCTTATGCTGGAAACCACAATAAGTGTCTTTCTCATACTGGAACACAATAAGTGTCTTTCTTATGCTGGAACCACAATAAGTGTCTCTATTTCCTTTACTCTCTCCCCCAAATACTCAAAATTTGAAACTTTAGATTCCAAAGAATTTATTAATCGAGAATGAAAGGTGGGAAAAAACAACAAATAACAAAAAATTAGTAACTTGTAATGTAAATGCTTCAAGGAGCAGGGGGTAACGCGTTGATTTTGGGGTGGTAAGGGAAATGGACCGCGCCCAGCTGTGCTGGCTGGGGCTCGGGTGGCTGTTCACTGGGTTAGAGCATGGGGGCTTCAGTGAGGCCACAACACCAACCAGCGGCGTCTCAGGTCTTCGGGGCTGGGCGTTTGCGTGGTATGGGCTCGCTTGACTGGCAAAGGTGTCGGCGGGGTTCAATCACATAGTCCCTCCCATGACGTGTGACAACGTTAGGATCGAGGAGAGTCACGAGCGTCTTCACTACTGCCAGTCTCTGGAAGCCCTGGGGTGTCTGCATTCGCACCAATTCAATGTGGCTCAGGGGCTCCAATCCCTCGGACTTGTTCATGGTGCGCTTTGTTGCTGAAGGGCCTTCTTCAGTGTGCGGCGACCTTCGATGTTGTCAGCGCTTGGGTTCAGCAAACTTTGTGAAGTCGGGAGGTTGGTGCGGTGGTTGGGTCTGGATAGGAGGCGTTGGCACGTGAGCCCATGCTGTCCCGTGGTGTATTTCTCAGTGAGGAGGCCCAAGGAGAACGTCAGAACGTCTTCTGCTCTTTTCCAGCGTTATTGGCCTGCTGTACTGCATTTCTGCAAGGCCATTTGATCTGGGGTAGTATGGGCGCTGTCACGTGAGTGAGTCATACATTGCAAAGCCTTTGAAACTGTGGTCTCACAAAAACTGTCGATCCATTAGTCAGTTATACGCTCTCAGGGATTCGTGTGTGGCAACGAGTCTCTTCAATTTTCCAATCAACCGCAAAGGATGTTATTTCAGGGGGAGAGAGTCCATCTCGAACCATCCCCGAGAAAGAGTCCACAACCACAGGTACCAGCTGGTTGTTCCAGGCGAAATGTCCAAGCTCCTCGCAGTTGACCATGGGAGTCAGGAAGTGGGTGGTTGATGAGGGGACTGCTTCTGAAGGATGAGCTTGAAGCTGTTGCAGGCGAGCATTGGGAAATGGCAGTTCCCATCGGTCGTCGGACGCCCATGTGACCTTTGTGCAGATGGCAATGTATGTCGATGCAATGCCTTTGGTACTACTGCATTCTGTCCTTCAGGATGATCTCACTTCTATCACCAGATCATCTGGAAGGGAAAGAACGTTTTGATCTCTTCGGTACGTGGCGCGTCCATGAAGCAGGCCATACATCTCTGAGAATCTGCAAAGCTTCTGCAGGGATAGGGTCAGCAAAGTTTCCCATTGTAGCTCAGTCATTCTGGCAGGTGGTGAGATGAGAGAACTGTACATGACTCAAGGTCAAATTCGGTTTCTTCAGCCGTGTCACGGGAAAGCTCTGGGACAGTGTGTCTGCAATGGAAAAACGCTCACTCACTCTTTTGTAGACAAACTCTAGATTTACTCTTCTGGAGTTGGACAAGTAGCATCCTTTGCAGTCTTCGCTGGGAGCAGCATGTAGCTGGCTTCTTCATGATGGTGATCAAAGGTTTATGGTCCCGTCCCTCAATGGTCACCCTCGGCATAGGCAACAGTCCATGGAATTTTGCAGGCGAAGACTGCAGCAGGAGTTCCTTTTCGATTGACGCCATATCCAAGGTTTCTGCATCGGCGGGTCGTGATGAATGCTACTGGTGACTCGTCTGCAAGACAATGCATGCCTCCGAGTCCGACTTTGGAGAGTCCACTGACAGTGTAACAGGGCTTGGATGGATCCAAAAATTTCAAGACTCGAGGGCTGATTGAGGTCCATTCTTCAATCCATCAAATGCATGCGGCGTGACGTGGCTGTCCAACAATGCAATAGTAGTTACGAAGAAGTTCTCGCAGCAAAAGCCGTTTTCTGGCTGTAGTTTTTGATGAACTTGTTCAGGTGTAGTTGATCATGCCCAAGAATCTTTGCAGTGCCGTCTTGTCTTCTGGAGCCGGCATGTGTCTGATGGCGTCAGTCTTTTCCATGTCAGGCTTCAGACCTTTTGTGACTGCCTGTTCCAACAAACGTGGTGCCACTCCTTCACGAATTTGCACTTTTTAAGGTCAGTTTTAGACCCAATCTGTCGAGCCCTGTCCAGAAACCACTTTGAGGTGGGGCGTCATGCTCTTCAACTGTTGATCCCCAGATGAGATGTTTCGATTCGATGTATGATCGGAACATGGGACTACCCTTCAACAGTCTCTCCATAAGTTGCTGGAAGACCTCTGGGGCTGGTAAATGCCAAAAGCTGCATGCGCAGAAATCTGTACTGCCGCTACGTGTTGATGAAGCCGTACGCGAGGAAAATTCTCTGTCCAGTGGGATTTGCAAAAATCCTGTTTTTAAATCAATGTGGTGAATAATTTGCATTTTCCCAAATCCTACATGCCAAATCACAGCTGTGGCATGGGGATAGTGGGAGCGTTGCAAGCTTGTCAAGTCTCTTGGAGCGAGGCAGATCCTGACATCACCATTATTTTCTTAGCTGCAACCATCTGCGACACCCATTCTGTTGCTCAGTTTCTCGATGATGGGGACGCCTGTCCTCTATCATGCTGTCCAGCTCCATTTGACTTTTGCTTCCATGGCTTCGGGGAACTTTCGCGCAGGTTTGATTACAGGGGTGACCTGGGGATTGACCCTCATCCTTGTACCTGTAGGCAATAGTCAATTGGTCGTTCGAACAGATCAGCATTGCTGTCGTGATTTGGGTCACGGAGGAGATCTTCTTCCCCACGTCATCTTCGTAGACGCTTTTTCCAAGCCAAATGAGTCGCAGTCACAGTGCATCATTCAGCTAGGATGGAAGAGGCGTCTGTCGATGATATGGAAAGGTAATGAGTTCTGTCATATCCCCAATCTTGCAAAGGCCGATCTGCTGATACCAAGTGTACGAAAAATCTGTTCACCCTCCGTATGCAACCAGGTTAACAGCCTTAGACGTTGTTGATTGTTTAATCTTCTTGACCCTTCTTGAAACTGTGGAGAAAGCTACATTTGCCTCCAAAAAGGACAGTGCTGTGGTTTTTGCAAAACAATCATTTTGACGAGCTAGCCAAACATCTGTACCACTGAACACGCAGTGCTGGCAAACAAAATCTTGTTTTGCGACGTCCCATCCGCGTGGAGTGTTGTCGGTATCAGGAAAAGTACGCAAATGGCATTGAACAAACGCTGCGTCATCGAGGTCCACACCGATTAGATCTATACAGTCAGTGACAGTGTCAATGTTTAAAATTCAAACGATGAGCTATGACGTGATCGTACGCTGTGTTAATATGAACGGATTGCACTGGGCGTGCTGGTTCGTTTTATTTCTTGACACCATGGAACGATGTCTGACATACAAAAACAGCGAAGACAGATGACAATCCACGACGTGTTTTACCGACTCTCTGAGGTGCAGTACATGTCTGCCGGACCATGCCGTTCTGTCCACCCAAAACTATACAAATAAGAAAAACGTAACTGTTTCACCACTCTAAACAGTTGTTTTCTGGTTCAGGCAAAATCCTTGGAAACAAAAGACACTCACTTTGCCTACGAACATCCCTTCTTCCGAAATCCCAAAAACGATCAGATAAGATCGGCGCATTCGTGGACAGTCTTGACTCAGAGTCATTGCCAAACCTCCTCAATTTGATAACACTGTGTCCCAACGTTTCTTCTTTTGAACCTGCTTGATGGAAAAACTGATTGCTGACTTGATAACCAGGTCCCCCAGTACAAAGTGTGTACTTGACCCCATCCCCACTTCTCCTCCTGAAACAATGTGCTTCTCATGATGATCCCCTAGTACAGACACTGTTAAAAAATTCCCTCTAATCAGGACAGTGCTCCACAGTTCAAACAAGCAAGGTGGTCACCTTGTTTGAAACACCAGAGGCTTGACCCTAATGAGTTGAAGAATTTTTAGACCAGTCTCCAACCTCCCCTTCCTGTCAAAGAGTCTTGAGAGAGTTGTGTTGAGGCAGCTTCAGACCAACTATAAGATATATACTTGATCGAGGTTGTCAGTCAGCATATATAAGAAGCATCATAGCACCGAGACTGCTGTTTTGAGCGTTCTGGATTCGCTTGCTATGTAAATCTGATGATTGGGGGGTGGGGGCGGGGGGAGGTTGAAGGGAGGTGGGTGGTAGTGTGTTGTATTAAATAATAGGAGTATATGCAATGCATCTCTAATTATTCATTTCATAGAGTGTTGGTGAGGGCCACGACGATAGGAACAGGTGTTAGAAAAGTTTGTACGAATGGTGAGTGAAAACCTGAAAGCGCATTGATTGCTTTGCAAGATTATGCGCTATATAAGCATTATTAATTATTCATTATTAACATATTAACCATTATTATCATAATACTGACCTTTAGTTGGACCACAGTCACAGAAATACAGCACAAGCCTCCAGGCAATGACCATGGACCTCGTCACTCTGCTCTAGCTGACCAACATACTAACATTATTATCATCAATACTGACCTATGGTAGTGACCACAGTCACATATCAGCATAAGCTCCAGGCAGTGACCACTGGGACCTCGTCACTCTGCTCTACTGGACCATAACATACTAACCACTATATCCTCAATTATGACCTATGGTAAGGACCACAGTCACATATAGCATAGCTCCAGGCAGGACCACTGGACCTCGTTCACTCTGCTCTAACTGACCATACATATTAACCATCTATTAGCATCAATACTGACCTATGGTATTGCACCACAGTCACAGATAACAGCATAAGCTCAGGCAGGACCACTGGACCTTGTCACTTTGCTCTAACGACCATAATATTAACCATTGATACATCAATTCTGACATATGGTAGTGACCACAGTCACAGAATACCGCATAGTCCAGGCAAGTGACCACTGGACTCGTCCATCTGCTCTAACTGACCATACATATTGACCATTCTTACATCAATTCTTTGACCT
>JAGGCT020000528.1:0-50000 GCA_017654935.2 Phymorhynchus buccinoides | reverse complement strand
TCCAAGTATTGATTCAGTGATTGTGTTTAAAAAAACACCTTAGACATGAATAGGTTAGGATAATGCTAGATTGTAAAATGTGAATATAATGTGTGTGTGTGTGTGTGTGTGTGTGTGTGTGTGTGCGTGCAGGATAGTCAAGTACCTGTCTGAGCCCGATGCTGATCGTGCTGTCAAAGAGTGTAATGGAATCCTGCTAGATGGCGTTCCTCTCTTGGTCCGCCGCATGGAAAAGAAACCCATCAAGTAAGACTTGAATGCACAATCATACACTCTTCTTATACATGCGCACTTGTACACATTAACTTAATAACACAGTACACTGGTTTTCATGCGTGAGACCTTACGCACTTGAGTGGGCACATGTTGCCCATTCTGCAGTGCATATTTGCCTGTATGGCCTTTTTGTATATATATATTTTTTACTAGGATGTATTTGTTATCCTTTTTTACTGTTTTAAAAAAAAACCTGGATCCGATAAGTAGAGTAGAGTGGCTCAACGTTTCCAGCACTGTGTGAAATTATGATCTATAGGGTACAATGATCAAGATGCCATGTTGTGAATTGTACTGTTTATTTTTTTGTTTTCAGGTTTTTGGCCGTTGTTAAGAATCATTGATGTGTGTTTTGTTATACGTGGTCGAACTTTACGCGGTGACAGTCCTGAGATAACCATAGCTGTTGACGGGACTGTGACAGACTAACTAACTAACTAACTATTAACACAGTATCAAAGTTCTGTCAATATACACACTCTTTCTAGGTAGCACTTTTTTTTTAGTAGATGACGCATGTTTATCCAATATATAATCGGAAACACTCACCCGCTCCTACACACATCCATCCTACCTCCACCCTCTTCCGCCTTCACACACTATTCATGCACGTTTGTACACACACACACACATGCATGCACACACGCACATATACACGCATGTATGCACACGCGCTTGCATGCAAAGTGTTGTAATATGTATGCCAACCTTCAACCTACACATACTCCTGAAAGCTTTATTTTTAATCTGCTATGCTAGATAATATATTCAGTATAGCTAGTTCGGATCTGAAAAGAGTCTTTCAGTAAACTACAGTGGAACCTCCCTAATAGACCTTCCCTATTAATGACTCCCACTTCAGACCTGCTTCTCTGAGACATTGCCCTTCTTTGTAATTATTAAAATTACCTCCCTTTTACAACTCCCAAAAATACCTTAGTTTGGATGATTTTTCAAGGTCTTAAAAGGGAGGTTCCACTGTACTGTGAAATGATTATCGTTCTGTGTTTATTCAAAAACGAGATGATGACGATGGTATGAAGATCTGTATTGTCCCCGTACAGCAAACAGTTTGCTGGGGGTGGTGCCGGAGGGGCAGGTGCAGTGGGTGGGGGAGGGGTGGTGACAGGGGGCACCTGGGTACCCAGCAACGATGGGACCAACCAAACTCAGCTGGGCAAAAACCCTGATATTGGTAAGTAAGAGGTTCTTGTTTACAATACAAATAGTTCCACCGCCTTATAGAAGTTATGTGCCAGCAGCTTCCTCTTCTCCATTGCTGTCTTTAAGTTTGACTGGATTTTCGACTCATTTTTATCTTTAAGGCCGTGCACACACATCTCTTTATTTCCGTACGGAAACCTCGTGAATATGTACAGGGCTCCCAATCACCCCGCAAAACAAGGGGTCCCAGGGACTCCTTCACTTACAGTATAGAGGGTCCTAGAGGCGGGATAGATGGTTCCAGTGGCATTGCGACTCCCCCTGCATTTCTCGGTTAATTCAATTTTTTCGTTTTTGCCTTTCTTACCAAACATAAAGCTGTATTTCATTAACCTTTTCAGCTAATTATCTTTTTGGAATACTAACCCTAACCCTACCCCCCCCCCCCCCCCCCCCCCCCCCCCCCCCTATAAGACGGAAAAACGCAATGAACCACGACTGTGACAAATGCTGCGGTGTACTGCAGTACATAGGAGGGGTCCTATTAGATAATGGCCTTTATCATGACTGCAATTAATTATTGAACAAAGATAATTAGCTGAAAATGTTCATAAAATACAGCTTCATGTTTGGTAAGAAAGGCAAAAACAGAAAAATGGAATTAACCGAGAAATGTGGGGGGGGGGGGGGGGGTGGCACATCTTGACCTATGCCAAAGACTTTTTCTAGTGCATCCCTGTGACCCACCTGCACAAACTTTTAGAGGGTCCTTTAGAATTTTAGTGCTTCATAGACCCCCAAATGGGGGTCCCTGGGAGCCCTGATGTAAAAGAAGGAAGGACACGCATTTCCGTGCGTAAACGCGCCCGCTTATTTTGTCCTTCTTTCTTTTACTTATTTTGTCCTTCTTTCTTTTACTTATTCACGGGGCTTCCGTACGGAAATAAAAAGATGTATGTACACGGCCTGACTATTTTTCTGCTTTATGGACATTCCTTTGCTTTTTTCCAGAAACACTTAAAAAAAATTCTCCTTTTAAGCGCCTCCGAAATCGGAATGTGCTGGCTGAGCACAGTAATACAGGCATGGTAATGTTCAGAGAAAAGTCAATGCAGAAAAACAAATGTAGGGTGTTTTGAGCTTGAGGAGACACCCTTCTCTCAAGTTTGAACAATTTTACATATCCATCTTCAAGAGCAATTGCCACCTGATCACCATTAAGGGCTTTTAATGCGTTGATTGCACCAAGAGACATCATCTCCTGAAACCCTGTGATATTTTCAGAGAAAAATGCTTTTTGTCCGTTACCATGCCTGTAATAAGACCAGAAGCTGAGGAGTGGAGACCTGTTGACACATACCTTACTCATTACGTCCAAGGCTTGGAAACACAGAAAGTTAGGAATTAAAATTGTTCACACTTTTCCTAAGGTGAATCCAGCATTCCAAGCTGTTATTCTAATGACTTTTAGCAGAGATTTTGTTTTTACTGAAGCAAAAGTTAGTATGTATTTCTTAAAAGATTGGTGGTATAAAGATCGTTTGTTAGTGGTATGTGTTGATTTCTTGCGACTGGATCACATTTAATGATTGACACGTTTGTTGTGGTTTTCTAGGTGAGAATGCCTATGCTCATTGCTAACGTTTTAAAGCCTGTGTTTGTGTGTGTGTGCGCACGTGCGTGTTTACAGTACCAGCAGTGGAGCCCACAGGTTCTGCCTCGCCCGGCCCTGAAGGGGAGGTAAAAACTCACAATTTTTATTTTAAAACTTAAGAAAAAGTCTGTTACAACTGAACTATTGAGCATCAGCATCAGCATTACATCTACAACAACAATAACAAAATGAATCTTGTCACTTTCTCACAATACTCATTTTGGATTTTTTGTCTTTTGAAGAATTTTTTCCTCTTTTTTTTTTTTTACATTATTATACCTTTATAGCAGGTTTTTTTATATATATTTTTTTATAGTCATATCATCTTCATCATTATTATTATGGTACAGTATATCATCTTTATCGATTAAGAACTCGAGACTTTCCAGGTATTGCAGTACCTCCAGGATCGTCCCACCATCTTTATAGTTATTAATGTTCCATATGTGCCACATGTTCCAGGCCGGAGGACATTAAACAAACTTTCGTTATTATTATAACTAAGAAACTAACTATTAATAGATTCATATTATCGTCTCGGTGATGGTTGATGGCTTTGTCTCTCATATGCTACCTGCAGCCGAGCGGATGTTAAATCTCATCTCTACTATAAGTATAACTGAGAAAATGTATTGTTTTTTTAAAAACATATTTCTTTGCAATGATGTTTCTTTTTACATTGATCTTCCTATACTTGTGATATATTTATGTTTTATTTCTCTTTATTTACACTGTAGGCTGGTTCCATATGGCCCACCCAACGCCTTCCGAACTCAGTGGTATGTAAACTACAGGTTTTTTTTTGTATTGCCGCCTTAGATGCATCTGTATATGTACACTTGCATACATATACTCACCTAAACATGCATAAACACACACACATAGACACACACACATTTATATAATTGTTGTCAGTTTGTCATAATCTGCCGTGTTTAACCCTTTCGCCAAAAAATACCCTTAAACTAAAATGGGTAGAGAAAAAATAAATATCTTCAATATTGGGAATTCCTCTGTGACATGTATAACATTACGCCTATTCTTACCTCCCAATATTAAGAAAATAGGGTCTTCGGATTACAGGCCCTGATTTGATGCCTTTTAGTGACAAGGGTGTTAAACCATTGTGGTGCATAAATGCGACATTGGCGGTGAAAGTGTAAAAAGAAAACTTGTGTGAAGATTTTATTTGTGTGTGTGTGTGTGTGAAAAAGCTGATGATGGTGACGCATGTTGAGACGCCCACACTGTACTGGTGCCATGAGCTGAACGACAGTCTGCAGGAGTTGGATAATCTGCCCACCAAACTGGTTGAACTGTGCGCTAATGCTCCTCCCCTGCAAAACAGACCTGAGCCCGGAAAGGTGTGTGTGTAGTGTGTGTGTGCGTGTGAACCTGGAACGGTGTGTGTGTGTGTGTGTGTGTGTGTGTGTGTGTGTGTGTGTGTGTGTGTGTGTGTGTGTGAACCCGGAAAGATGTCTGTGTGCATGAGTGTGTGTGTGTGTAGTTTGTGTGTGTGTGCTTGAGTGTGTGTGTGTAGTGTGTGTGCGCGCGTGTGCATGTGTACGTGCTCTTAGATCCTCCAAAATTGATTCAATCTTTATTTGGTTCAATAATAAACACTCCTTTCTATTGACTGATGTATTTTTACTCTGACTGGTGTCTGTTGTGCTATCAGATCTAGAGACATATCATGTTTTCTGAAGACAGAGTGGTAAAGGTGTCAGTCATTATGATGTTTTATCATTATGATGTTTTGCTATGATGCTCATGATCATTTTGTTTTAGATCTACGGAGCCAAGTTTTCTGAGGACGGAGAATGGTACCGATGTCAGCTAAGGCCGGGCAGTATGAACAACGGGGACAAGGTGAGTCACAGTTGTATGTGCATCAGGTTGCATGTCTTTGCACAACTATACTGGAAGCGTTTGCTACATTCAGTTTTTGTTCAAAACTATATGTGACCCAGCACCACGAAAGGGACATTAAGTCCCTGGGCTAGTTTCTCACAACTGGCTTGCAAAAATCTTAATTATTTTATCAATTTTGAGTTATGGGTATTTTCGTGCTATCTAACATCTCATCTTTCATATTTATAAAGGACAATCTTTGTTGTGGTCTCTAAATATTCCAAAAAGTGCTTTAAAATGATTAGGTTGATGCATTTTCTTCAGCAAGGCTAAACTTTAGACTGATTTCTCAAAATGGCCGACAGTCACCCTACCAACTGTATAAGCTCATAACTCTAAAATGGAAGTTTCTAACTTTTTTGTTTTCTCAGAATGGTCATTTTGACACTTAATGTCCCTTTTATGGTGCTAGGTCACATATACATTGTAGATAAATTGTCCTCACTGTATCCTGTGGTTGAAGTTGCATTTGAGGATTGTGAGACAGGCATGAAGATAGGTTTTTAATTTAATTTTAATCTTCTCCTGATATTAGTACCTAGTGCACATGTACGCTTGATAAAGCAATTAAAAGCTTTTTTTGTTTTGTTGCCAAAGCAATTAGAAGTCTTGCCCGGATATTTTTTTAATGTCTTGATTGAACAATGTGAACGCAGCTGTGCTTATTCTAGCCTGTTTTACTGACAAAGAAATGTTTAAACCAAATGTGCTGGGTCTGCTGTTTGCAAAACATGTACAGAAAGTGTCCAGAAACTGTTTGATGGCAAGTTTTGAAGTGATGAAGAGTAAAACCTAGGTTTGAGAGATAAAATGATGCTAAGAACAGACTGGCTGTAGGTGGATTTCAAATGCTGATAAAAACAGCATTGGAAAAGTCCATACAAAGAAATACACTAGTGTCAAGTGAAGTAGTTTTATTGATGAAAAACAAAACTAACATGCAATATTTGAGCAACATTGCCTTTGTCGAACATACAACCTAGAGAACAACAAAACAATACTGGCAAAGTCCTTAAACTGCATTGGTGCATAAGTCACAAGGCTAAAAAATGATAGACAAGTTGTGGCTTATATTATGAGTTTTACAGACTTGTGAGTACTGTTTTCGTTTTGTCAGACAAAGAATCTGTGCATCAATTCCTGAAGTGTGTACACTGTGATGTTGTGCTTGTCAGGTGAGGATTCAGTACATTGACTATGGGAACAGTGAGGAGGTGATGTACACTGAACTGGTGGATCTGCCCGAGGACATCGCCTCCATGAAACCCTTCGCCCAGAAAGTCATGCTGCACAACACACGCTACATTGGACCCAAGGAAAGGGAGGTAAGTCAGTATAAACCTGTTCGAGGAAAGCTAGGTAAATCTTTATAATTTTTCTGCACAACATGCACTACCTGTTTCCCTAGGAAAGTCTGATCTTGGTTTGACATCGGCAACTGTGTCATTCTGTTTAGATATCTCCATGGATGCTCCTTGCAGGATGTCCTGAATTGCAGGATTTTTAAATTGCCTAGAGCCGGCATCGCCAGATTATGAGAATTTGAGAAGCAACGATTTTCTTACACACACACTTGTACAATAAAAAGGGCCTTTATAAGCATTTGATATATTCAAAGGAATGTAGCACTTGTACTAGTCTTAGAGGGGTGAAAAAAGAGCAGTAATGTGTGTGCGCTGCCCCTGTACTCCGCCGGGGCCGCCCCCTTGCAGGAATTTTGAAATTTCACAGGAGCACGATGTATCTCCGCTGGCGGCCAAACATATAAACTCTTGGCCTGCAACTGGGAAAATCATTCCTCCATGCATGCACATTGTTTTTGAGATCAGTTTATCCCTGATGCTTAATGCATCAATATTGATTTATTTTCCTGTGTTCCATGGCCATTTCTAAATGGGTGAAATATGTATGTGCCTTATTTTTCAGTTTCTTAGGCTCCTCGCTGCAGTCAGCCAGCACATTCCAATCTCTGAGGAGATTTAATTAGAAATTATTTGGAACATTTACTTGGGGGGAAAAGCTGAAGAAGAGGCCAGTAAGAAAATAAATAGTAGATGACTGTGTGAAAAGGAAAAAGCATAGTGAAATAGATAGAGTAGAGGAAGTTTTTATTTGTTTATTTATATATAAAGAACATTTCTATAGCGTTTAATCTCTAAGCTCGAGGTGTTAAGTTTCTAGCATGGAATTCTAGAACATGGTGGAACTATTTGTACTGACAGACAACCCCTCAGTATACACAGGGGAAACAGCCAATCTCAAATTTGTGAACTGTTGTGTGAAGGGTCATACAGGTGAACTTGGAACATTCTTTTTTTGAGAATGAAGCTTTGTTTGCCTCCCTTTGGCTCTGATCCACGCATTGCTAGATGATTGGTATCGTAATCAACTTTGGTGGAGGGTAGTTAATTAGAAAGAGAGTTCTTCCCCTTTGTTCAATTCTGTTGTGTATTGCTTTGTTGTGTTAACTGTTGTTCATTGTGTTCTGTACAGACCCGCAGATTCCTGGAGCCTGTTCTGCTGAACCAGACCTGTATGATCTGCCCCACCTTCCGGCTGCCGGACGGGGGTCAGTTTGTGCAGATGTACACTGAGGCCACTGGTCACCTCAACCAGTTCCTCATTGACAAAGGCTTTGCTGTGGTCAAGCCGGTGAGTGACTGCTAGTGGCTTGTATCATAAGGTTCAGTGTGTTCAGTTTCAACCCAATGCAGTGAAGTGGAATTCAGCACAATACAATTGAATGCAGTGCAAAGAATATAATTCAGTGTAATTAAATACAATATGATACAGTACGGCACAACTCAATACAATGCAGTACAATACAAAGTAACAAAATGCAAGGAATACAATGCAATGCAACTGTACGCAACAAACACAACTCGGTACAAAGCAATACAATGTAACAGAATGCAATGGAATAGAATGCAACAAACACAATGCAGTACAGTACAAAGTAACAGAATGCAATGGAATAGAATGCAATGCAACACTACGCAACAAACACAACTCAGTACAATACAAAGTAACATAATGCAATGCAACACTACGCAACAAATACAACTCAACACAATGCAGTACAATACAAAGTAACAGAATGCAATGGAATAGAATGCAATGCAACACTACGCAACAAACACAACTCAGTACAATACAAAGTAACAGAATGCAATGCAACACTACGCAACAAACACAATGCAGTACAGTACAAAGTAACAGAATGCAATGGAATAGAATGCAATGCAACACTACGCAACAAAACACAGCTCTGTACAATGGAATGCAATATACAGTGGAGTACACTTAACACAAAATTGGATAACATGAAATATTGGTTAACACCAAAAATCTCTTTGAACGGATGAAACTCTTCTTTATTATTACTTAATGCTTAACACAAAATACTGGTTAACACACACAAAAATCTTTGTCCCCTGAATTTTGTGTTAAATGTTCTCCACTGTAATGCATAATCATCATGAATAAGTGTTCATACAAATATTGTAGGTCATTTTTTTTGCACATTTGATACAGTAAATTAAAGAAATTACTTTGCAGGAAAAGAGGAGCAGTAAAAAGTGGGGTTTTTCCTTTAAAAAGTATTTGATAAACAATGTTATAAAAATGTGAGGACAATGGCTACAAATGTCATTTCATCGATAGTTCATTGATAGACACATAATTGGAAAAAACACACAAACAAAACAAAAAACAAATGAAACAACCTTACATGTTGTTTGTTGTTGTTGTCGTACTCTGGCTTAAAGACTCCAGGGATCATCCCAACAGCCGAAACATTTGAACACTATGGTACAAATGCACCAGCTAGGGATGAGAACATTACGTGTGTGACCGTTTTTGATTACCCCGCCATGTGGGCAGCCACACTCCGACTTTAGAGGATTTTGGACTGATGTTATGCTAGGAGCTTGCCATGGCTAAAGACAATCCCCGCATAACTATGCAGAGCATAACAACATTTTTATGTAGCCTTGGTGTTCTAGCTTATGTCAATTGGTCTGACACAGCCTTATGCAGACCTGCCAACCTTTCCGCTCAGACTACATTTATTCCGCCCTTCCGCTCAAGTCCATAAAACTCCGCTTTTAAAACTGAATTATTTTTTTTTTAACAAATTCATCGTTTTATATACAGAGCAGCACAGCTGCTGTGCGTATAACTGACCTTCCAGTTTCTGTTTGTGCACTTCCGTCAAGATGGCGATTGACACATCGATGTGTGCGAGACTCTGGGGAGAAAAGAAAGAGAATAGACCAATGTTTCTGCCAAGATTACATGGAAAAGTATCTGTGCATTCAGAGATCAAGAAAGTGTGCATCATGCTTGATGTACGATGTGCTCACTACACTTAAAAATCTCCTATGGAGGGTATCAAGACATCAAATGCCACATTACTTCTCATCGTCTTATCAAAACTGCAAACTCCCAGACTTTGTCTTCCACCGTTACCGACTTTTTCAAGCCAACGGAAGGAAAGGAGAACAAAGATGAACTTGAGGTGATTCATTTTTTTCCTTCCAAGTCTTATTATTTAAGTTATCTATGGCACCAACCGTCTTGGTCTGCCCAAATAAAAAGGGCAGAGGAGCAAACCAAAAGCTTCTATTGTGTTAGGAATAGTTGTGACACTTCCAGACAAGACTTGTTTTATACAAGACAAGTTCACAAGGATGAAAATTGCTTGCTTCAAATTATGTTACGCGCAAAAGGTAAGATGCCGCGTCAAAATTCCTCTCAGCTCCCCAAAATTCCTCTTTCCTGCTACAAATATTCCTCTTTGGTCTGTTAGGGGGTTGGCAGGTCTGCTTATGCCAAAGCGAAGAACCCTACATAATTGCCCACTTGCCATAAATGGTTCTAAGTATAGTGCAGTGTATTAAAGTTTCTGTCATAGTTCATGCTACAAGAAAGTGTCTGTGATATGTTCTAGTGCAATAAACTTTTCCTGCTTAAACGAGGTACATTTGTAGCGTATTTTTCAACAGCCGAAACAGCAGCAGCAGCAGCAACCCCCACCGCAGCCAATCAGCGAGGCCCCTGCAGGTCACATGGGTGATGGGGGAGGCTACAGCGGTGCAGGACCATGGGGTCAAGGGCCGGGGGTTGGAGGAGACGACGGCTTCTCCGACAACGGGAATCGTGGGTCCAAACCTTTTGGACGTCAGCTGTTGGGCGAACAAGATCCCATGAGGAATAACGCTTCCCGGTTAGTTGGGATAATTGCATCTCAATATTTTGTGTCAAGTCAAGTCAAAATGATCTTTATTGAGGATAAAGGAGTAAGCTTGACAGCTTTTTTTCATCCTGTCCTCAGAATGAAAAGTAATACGAAAACAACTCGAAAAATAACTCAACATGTAAAACAAAACATTCCAAAGTACTAAACATTAGCCTAATAATATAACGCATTGAAATGACTCTATTTAGAGAGAGAGAGAGAGAGTATAATTTTTTGTGTGTGAGTGTTTCATGAGTGTCATTCAACTTGTGTCAGTTCTTTTTAATGTGTGTATTGTGTGTTTAATTTAGCTCCAATAGTGGTAATCTAATTTATAATTGGAGGTTTTTGTTTTTTAAAGGAAGTTAAAAAAACACTTTCATAGAACTTTTTTTTTACATGTTAGTGTGATCAAAGCAAACTTTGAAGACTAAGAGAACCGCTGAATTGATTAGATATGTTATTAAAAAGACATTCCTGCTTTTATTCTTAATGGAATCTGTAGGTACAAAGTTTCCACCAACCGGGGTAAAAACTGGGATGGTAGATTTGTGCATGTGCCTGTTTATTTATTTATTTATTATGTACATTTCTTTAGCGCTTATTCATCAAAGCTCTAAGTGCTTTACAATTTTTTTATACTAAGGAATGTATATTAAAGACATATGAACAAGGATTCCTATCCCTCACTGTCACCCACCCTCCCCAGTGCTCCATCTGTCATCGATCGAACACACACACACAAAAATATAAAACATGAACAATTATTGTAAACAACATAATATACAACGTAGTATATAACACACACACACACACACAGAAAGAGAGAGAGAGAGAGATGTTCATATTGAAGATTGAATTTTAAAGTTTTTCATGTCTATTTGAACTGTTCATTCTATGATATAAAGTTTTAAATGTTCTATATGTTTGATGGGCAGAATAAAATTTTAATCTTGGTACTAAAAAAACCCTATATGTAATTAAAATGTTTGCATAATATGCAAAAAAAGAGCATGTTATTGATTGACGAGAGTTTAAACTAAAGGAACTGTAAGGGTGAGAGTATGCTAAAACTACATTACTACAAGTTTATGGTACTTATTCATGTTCTTAAAGGTTGAACAATACTATGAACTTATGTTTGGTTTGCTTGTGTTAAAACCGAGTATGTTAATCCGTTTGTGTTGTATCAAAATGTGTTTTTCATGTGATATGTTCGTTTTTCACTTTATCCCATCCCTTTATGTATTATATTGTTATCACAAGGCCGTAATTTTCGGTTTATAAGGCGATATCTTTTTCTCCAATTTCGACCTATGCGCCTAATAAACGAGGGCGCCCTATTAGTGAACAAAATCGTGAGAAGAGAGGCAATGATTGCCGTGCTCAGTACAGTCTACTGTGAGTCTAAACATCAAAAGTGGTAACGAGTCGCTGATGCGACGAATACTCACGTTAAAATGCTTTAGAAACCCTATTATTGTCCGAGATACCGTCCAACAGATGCCATAACCCTTCATTGGATGTAAAAAGTATCGTAGAGCTTAAAATGGCATAATTCTATCAGTTTTGGCCAAGAAAATTCCAAACACAACAACAAGAAGTAGCACAAATGGAAGTTCAATTATTTGAAAGGGGACCCAACTCTCGTTTATGACAGCAATAATGGCGGTGAGCAAGCGTTTACTGGATGTGTACGGGCTTCGAAGTTTGACTTTCTTTTGTGAGGTGTGTATCGCCTTATAAACGAGGGCGCCTTTTTCTTCTTTTTTTCATGTCCCATATGTGCCTTCCCGGGTCGAGAGGACGTTAAACACCAAAATTTCTTCTTTCTTATTCTTTTTTTCCCCCAGATTTTTCTTGAAAATTGACCTATTCGCCGTATACACACAAGCGCTTAATGGTCCGAAAAATACGGTATATGAGATGTACAGTAGTCTTGAATCTTGAGTCTTGTATCAACCAGGTTTGGTGGGGAGAAGGGAGGGATGGGGGACACTGCTGCAATGATGCATTCCGGTGGCCCTGGTCCTGGCTTTGTGGATCTGAAGGTGGATCTACACAACAAGCAGAGAGCACTGGAGAAAGCCAGCACTGAACTCAATGCTGAACGCATCAGGATCAAGGTACATTTGTATGTGTGTGTATGTGCACATTTGTGCATACATAATTTCTGTGACAGTTTTAGAACATTCTTTTATTCAGATGATATTAACTGTAAGATTCTTGAGAACACGAACTTACGATATACTTTAGATCTTTATAAAGACTTCAAAATTTGCAAGAACTTTAAATCTGATAGATTTCGTTGACAAAGTCCAAATTTTAGTACCCAGTACAAGCATTAATTAATTTACGAGTATGAATTTTATTTGACAGAGATTTTAAAAATTGTACTGTACTGCATAAGTTCTTACAGAGATTAATGTGTAAAGTTAAAGATCCCAGTTGAGACTATAGACAACCTTGTTTGTAAAACTAAAACTTTTTGTCCCTTTCATATAAATATACCGCCGTAGCGGGAGTTCTCTCCCCCGGCATTTTTAATAAAATATATGTATATAACTATAACTTCTTGTATATAGAAATAAAATAGACAAATACTGTACATAAAAATCAAATATTTGTAAATATATTCTTTTAAAATAAATAACGGCCATACATGGTTTTTACTAATAAATATAAAGACTAAATTTTTAACATTGTAGCCTTGAAATTTTAATACAACAGGGAGAGTTGTACTCGGGCCAGATAACAAACGAATTTTAGCACAATATCTTATACACTTATAGTTATTTAACAGGCATCCAAAGATTCCACTAACTAATTTTATAATTTTTAACAGGTTATTCCTCATAATACATAAAATCTTGCGCTTTTAGAATCCTTCCCCCACACATTTCCATGTTCTGTCCTCGTCCTTGTATACGTCCTCTTATGTTTATGTATCGTCTTTTGTTTATTTACAACTAACAAATGTCCCATATCTGCCTTCCCAGGTCGAGAGGACGTAAAATTCCAAATTTCATTCAATGTGTAAAGTTAACAATATTTTTAAGCCCTTTACATTGGTGAAGTGCACATAAATGAGCCATTTTATTTGAATGGGACTGAAATCCTTGCAGACCATGGCTGCTGATCTTTTTTTCCTTAAAAATGTTTTAATGTGTATTTTTATTTTCATGTGACGATCATGTTGACATTGCAGTCTACAACACAGGCAGACATGTTACGCCATAATGTTTTGAAATACTGTGATGATGTGGTTTACAGAACTTGCAACTGGAGTTCCAAGGCCTGGCTAGCAGAATGGAGGAGAACAACATTGTGAACCAGGTCAGTGAATCGGTGAAAACACTCCGTTACATGAAATGTGTCTGTTGTTCTCCTACAAGGCTACATTGTATGCCTTTCTGTAAAATCTTGGGAATTGGTTGCGTAAGCAAAATCCCCGCCTGCTCCCTTTGGCTATTTTTCATTTGTTGTGAACAGTTAAGTAATCTGAATTCTGTACTTCTTTTTAATCCTTTGCCCCATTGATTGTCCTTCAAACATCCTTTGCAGCTGACCGGATGTATCATATTTGTTATAGTTATATAGTAATAATAATTACTACTGTATGTGAGGATGCGACTGGCTTCTTGTCATTCCTTTTACGATCCCAGAGGGATTAAAGTCGAATTTTGGGAAAGGTTTAATCTTGTTTTTTGTTTCTTGTCTGAATGCAAGTGTTTTATTGTATCAGGGCTTCCTACCGTCCCCTGTGGCGGCACGGATTGTCTCTGCTGCACAAATTGTCTCCGAGACAATCCGTGCAGGGAGACATTCCGTGCAACCTAAGATGGCACGGATTGTCTCCGCTGCACGGATTGTCGACCTGTGTCGACCGTTACAGCACGGATTGTCTCCAGTGCAAGCTTTCTTTTATTTTTCTGTCACTTTCTCTTTGTTACTGTCTCTCTCTGTCTTTCTCTGTCCCTCTGTTTCTGTTTATCCATGCAAGCGTGCCTGCGTGAGTGTGCGTACACGCACATGTGTGTGTGTGAGTGTATGTGTGTGTTTGTGTGTGTGAATGAGGATGTGAGTGTGTGTGTGTGTGTGTGTGTGTGTGTTCCATTTATATGAGCATCTCTCTCTCTCTCTCTCTCTCTCTCTCTCTCTCTCTCTCTCTCTCTCTCTCTCTCTCCTTTCTCTCTCTCTCCCCCCCTCTCTCTCTCTCTCTCCCCCCCCCTCTCTCTCTCTCTCTGTTATTCCTACTAAGTTTCAATTAATTGTAATTACTTTTGAAAGACTTATGGTGATTTTAGTCTCTGATCGTGGTCAAAATGTTGATTTTTCAGTGGATTTGGATATGTGTTTCCTCTTTAAAAAAAAAAGTAAACATAGTGATGTACCTTAATTGTTTATAATGTGACAAGAACACATTAAACGTTATTCCTGCAAAATATCAGAGAATTGTCATTACATTTGACGGACTTATTATGATTGTAGTCTCTGCTGGAGGTTAAAATATTGATTTCAGGTTGGGTGATAAATAAGTCTTTCTTTTTTTATTTAAAAAAAATAAGCATGGCAGCATACCATGCTTTTTGCTTTGTGTGTCAGAAACATGTATTGCATGGAGAAACCGAAATCATCGGCCTCATTTTCCATCAATCATAAAAAAAATTTAAAATGTCAAATTCTGTGGCTTTGCATGCCCTGGTCTCATGGTGACCTCAGTTTCGGTTTCCAATCCAGTCTGTGCCTTGGTGCGTTCAGGTCAAAGTCATGGGGATCAGTGTGTTCTGGGGAGGTGTCGGTGGACGGTCGTGGTGACTCAGCAGAAGTGCAGTGTCTCCTCGGTTGGTTGCCTCCTGACGGCCTAACATAGATTCGCCCCCCTTGGACTGCTTCTCGGTTTCTGCGACTTTAACAAGTCCGGGTGTAGCTGCGAATTGGGATTCGGAATGAGCGGCGTGGGAGCAACGCCACTGTACAGCCCACAAGATGGGACAGCAAAAAAAAAAAGAAACAAAAAGAAACAGAGGGACAGAGAGAGACAGTAACAAAGAGAAAGTGACAGAAAAATAAGAGAAAGAAAGCTTGCACTGGAGACAATCCGTGCTGTAAGGGTCGACACAGGTGGACAATCGGTGCAGCAGAGACAATCCGTGCCATCTTATGTGGCACGGATTGTCTCCCTGCATGGATTGTCTCGGAGACAATTTGTGCAGCGTAGACAATCCGTGCCGTCACATCCGGGGTATTTGTCCCTGGAATCAGTTAAAAATGGCACCCTGTCCCTGGAATCCACTTTTTCTGTTTAGCGTCCCTGGAAACTGAGTAGAATCAAAATGTTGTGGAGCAGTCACTTGTCTTCTTAGCTAACCTTATTATTAAACACAGGAACACTCCAAACATCAGGCACTGTGGATATTTTCTTACTGTTTGGTTACTGAACACCAAAAGTTCTTGAATATAGAAACTTGTTGGCAGCAAAAAGCAACAAAACCACTACCCAAAATACCCAGACTCACAGAAATGTTGCTAGATCGCGAAATATATTTCATGATGCATGATATCGTAATGTTTGTCCCTGGAAATAAGTCTTTGTCCCTGGTTTTGAAGCAGTTTGTCCCTGGAAACTGCAACAGGGGTTAGGCAACTCTGTTGTATTTATGTATATTTTATAGATTAAGATTAAGAACTTGTTTAGCTGATAATGGTGCTATTGGTAGAATAAAACGACCCAAATCTGATATTTGCTAGCCACACACAAACGTATGTGCTGTTTTGTTTCAGCTGAAGGTGGTGGTGGGCCTGACAAAGACGGTGCGGCAGCTCAGGTGAGCTGATATTCTCATGTAGCCACAGACTGGTTCATTTATTCCGCCATACACCCAACAAATTGTCGAGCATATACTAGTGCATCCACCAATGCCCGTGCCTGAACAATTGTCAGGCACCGACTCCCTCTTACATTTCCTATTTATCTCAAGTAAAGGAAGCTTATTCTGCGGTCATTTCCCCTCAATTAAGGTGCTGAACACATGACTTGATTTTAAATCATTTCTGCACATTTTGGGTCAGTGTTTGTTGGTCTTTTAGTAAAATACATTATGGAGCTCTGTCATAGAACCTGCAAACTGGGAGTGCAGTCTGTAGGTCAAATAGCTGGGGCACAAAGGGTTAAGGCTGCTGGTCTATAAAGTCCTTTATTTATAGCCAAGCACACAGGTTCCGCATGGAACACACATGCTGTACTATTAAAGTGGCTAAAGGTTTCAAGTGTATAGTGTGCTCTGGAGAATTTCATTGTACAACTGATTTGTTTTCATGTCTGCATGAAATGAAAATGTACATCATAACTTCAAAATGATTGCTTGGAAATGAGTAGGAAATGTTCTGCATTTTTGACTGGCATGTGAAACAAGAGAGGTTATTATGTGTGAATGTGTGTGTGTACGTATGCCTGAGCGTGGCAAAACATTTATCATTGGCATATTCTTAGAAAGTACAGGTAATAGTGCAATCAAATCAGGCAGAATGTTAAATATTACTGATACACTGATACTGAAGTCTAGTGACTTGTATAAATGTGTCATTTATTTAAAGTCTACAACACTAAACACATTTTTCAAGTGAATTGATCACTTTTCATCATATTGATTATCATATCAATGGTTATTCAAAGTCTGTGATAAATCGGAAATCAATGCTAAGCTAAATGCTTTAGAGGGTTTTAGATGTCCTTGCAGAACCACCTTTTCAAGAAAACCAAGAAACACCCCAACTCTTTTCCTACTTATCCACTATGTTGATGTTTTCTGAGAGTAAACCATGCACATATAGATATAGATACATATCTAATGTAATGAAATAATTACTTGTGACTTTTATAAGGTCCAGTTTTGCTGAAAACAAACTTCTGATAAAGTTAATAAGAATTGCACATGGCTACACAAATTGAGTTTTGCTGAAACAACCTTTAGGCAAAGTTAAGTGTAGCATGGCACAGTGGTAGCGTGTTCGCTTCGTGTCAAGTAAACCCGAGTTCGAACCTGGGTACAGGGGATTTTTCCTCTCACTTTGCACTAGGCCTTGCGGTCTGAACGTGGAGTCTTTCGGATGAGACGATAAACCGAGGTCCCGTGTGCTCATGCACTTAGCACACGTTAAACCCAGTGGCAACGAAAAAGTTGTTATTTGGTCAAAATTTACCCCCCTCCCTTCCTTCCTCATCAATCACACAAAAATCGCATGCAAATGTTTTTAAAAAAATTGGGTGGCGCGCCTCTGGCTGCGACGCGCTCCAGGTGGGAGCAACCCGAATTTCACAGAGACGCCTCTGTGACTATAATGTACCTAACCTAACCTAACCTAACCTTAAGTAGAGTTACACAAAAGTCACACAATTTGAAAGCAATGTGCAATAAACGCTCCACAGCACATGATTCCCCACATTCTGACTGCTTTTAGTTTTCCTCAGGGTCAACTTTAAGCTAAGACCAAGGATTTGTCTCCAGTTCTTTCTTTTCATGCAGGCACGTCTTTTCCTAATAATGACTCGCCTTGGCACGAGGCTGTGTCAGACCAGTTGACATAAGCTAGAACACCAAGGCTTCATCAAAATGTTATTATGTTCTGCATGGTTGTACAGGGGTTGTCTTAAGCTATGACAAGCTGCTAGCATAATAACATCATCAGTCTAAAATCCTCCAAAGTCGGAGTGTGGCTGCCCACGTGGCGGGGTAATCAAAAACAGTCACGCATGTGATGTTTTCATCCCTGGCTGGTGCATTTGTACCTTAGTAAGGGCCCCTATTTGTGGGTCTATGAAGTGCTATAATTCTAGAGGACCCTCTAAAAGAATGTGCAGGGGGTCCCAGGGATGCACTATAAAAATTATTTTTAGCATTCTTTAGGACCCTCTATCCCTCCTAGGACCCTCTATACTGTAAGTGAAGGAGTACCTGGGACCCCTTGTTTTGCGGGACGATTGGGAGCCCTGTTAGTGTTCAAGTGCTTCGGCTGTTGGGATGATCTCTGGAGTCTTTAAGCCAGGGTAAGACAACAACAACAACAACTGATAATAATGATGGTTAGGGTTAGGAAGAGACCTTACAAGTACTTAACTACAACAAAAGAATGGATAAAATCTTCTTTGGAATGGGTCATGCTGGTAGGGTGAGTGCTGAACATGGGCAAGAACTAAGTTTGAAATGGGGTGCTTCTGCCTATTTTCAAAAAAATCTTCCAAATAATTTTTCTCCTTTGAGCTCCTCCGAAATTGGAATGTGTCGGCTGTACGCAGCGGGGAGACCAGTGAAAACTGAAAACCGGACACATTATGTACCTTACCCATTATGGCCATATGGCCTGGGAACGCATAAGAAGAAGACAAAATGGGGTGCTGTGAATGGCAGGACCCAGTTTTCGTGGGAGGAGCCGACGGCACTGGACGAGGCGTTGGACCTGGCGGTCAGTGAGCAGAAGCTGACCGACGACTCGGTGACCTCACTGACCCCTCTGATGGCCACGCTGACCACCTACCAAGGCCTGCAGCAGGACATCTGCCGACAGGACAACCCACAGGTATACCACAGCTTTTTAACCAAATCAAATTTCGCCCCATTGTGTGGATTGTGCCTAACGTTTGTTTCTCACGCAAGTTCACTCTACGTTATATCTAGAAGTCGTTGATTTCTTTCTCTCCAAGCAACACTCCTAGTTTTAATAAATCAAATTTCGCCCCATTTTCTTTATTGTGTGGATTGTGCCTAACTTTTGTTTCTCATGCAAGTTCACTCTACATTATATATAGAAGTCGTTGATTTTTTTCTCTCCAAGCAACACTCCTAGTTTGACTGTCGCTTCCAACATTCAGACTATTTTCATTCTGTTGTTTTATGTAACCAGTTAGATTGTTCTTTAAAAAAAAAAAAAATCTCACTTCCAAAGAATGTTTTTTTGTTTTTTTTGTTCATGCTTACAGAACTTTAGTCTTAGTATTTGATCAGATCAGAAAGTAGGGACAAGGTTGAATAGCCATTAGGCTTAAAAAGTCCCTTCGTTTTATGCAATTGTAATGCTATATCATTCAAGGTCTATTGATTGCTCAGGTTTTTTGATGATTGGAAAAGCAATCGTCATAGTCATATAATAATACTTTATTATTTTCCCACTTGTCTAATGTGTTAATGTACATGCAATGCAACTGCATGGCATAGGGTGTCTTTATAAAGAACTATTGTAATATACACATCACATTATTGTGGTTGAATAGGCATAGCCAGTCATTGTGTTAAAAGAACTTAGTGTAGTGGTGCATTTGCATATTGTATTGCGTATGTCACAAGAAAATATTGTTGTGTATGCTTTACTATAACTGTATGTTAAGTTTGTGCTCTAAGAATATAGTGCAGTGTGTACAATACCAGCATGTTGTGTGTCAGGTATGTGTCAAAATGATATAATGCAGTGTATACATCAGTGCGTTGTGCTGTATGCTAGCTGTGTGAGGAGAAGGTGAAGGAGAGGGACGCGCTACGCCAAACACTGTACGATCAGCTGTCTGAATGCGTCACCGAGATGGAGGGCATCCCTTTCACTGAACGCGCCCATAGTATAACAGTAAGTGGCTGTGGCTTTCTTTTAAAGTATTCTTTCGTTATTGAAAGATGCATGCAGAATCAAAAAATTTTAACTGAAGCAGCAGCAAGCTGAAGCTTGTGGTTTGACTTGCTCACTACAGAACTATGTGTAACACTTTCCCAAGTGGTATTTCATTTTACATCCAGCTTTGTATGAGTTTTTGTTTGTGTGAGTGAACATGTTGTGTGTGTGTGTATGCACACATTTCATTTTTGGTAACCAAAAGTTGTTAATGTAATTATATGGTAACTTGGTAGTCCTGGTAGTAACTAAATGTGGTTACTGGTTAATTAAATTTCTATGACACATTCCTTTGAGTTTGAAAAGACTTAATTCTTCTGTGTACATGTGTGTGTGTGTGTGTGTGTGTATGTGTGTGGGAGCGTGCATGCGTGTGTGTGTGTGTGTGTGTGTGAGCACACATGCGTGTGTGTGCGTGTGTGCATTGCGTGCGCATCTTGTTTTGTTCGTACAGGAATGTACAAGCCTGCTGATGAAGAACTATGAGAATTACTTCAGCATGCCAGTGGAGCCGTGCCCTGACTTCAAAACTGCCGTGTCCCAGTACCAAGAACTCAAGGTTTGCCGGGGGAAAATAAAGATTGAGAATAGAAGTGAGAAACTGACAAAGAGAGAGACGGCAAGAAAAAGAGAAAGCTATATTAATGTTTGATGTGATTTTTTAATGCGTTGCTTTCACTGACAAGTGACTTTTATTATTGACATTATCGACATTACACTAAGGTTGATTTGATATAGGACTAAAATTACGCACAATGAGAAATGAAAGTTATATAACCAATTTTTGTTTCCGGTTGCAGTAAGAAATTTTACGGTTTGTCTTTTTTGAAGGACTTAGCATTTTGGCCCGGCTGAGGACTTAGATTTTACTCTCAAACCAGGAGGAATTTTCACACTGGCTGTGTGCTTCAGCCTTTGGGGGGGGGGGGGGGGGAGTGTTGACATTGGGGTTTAATATCCAGTGCTGACTTCAGAAACCTCAAGTCAAAGTGGAGACATATCTTTGGTAGGGCATTCACCTTCATAAGCAAATTTTAGTCTGATGATCATGATGAGAATTGAGCGATGAGCAGAGGAAACCCATTATTATTAGAGACTCACTACTATTCAATCCTCTCTGTGCTGTCTGGCGCTTGAGGCGATGGCAGGGGATCTCCACCTGACTGCTGCTACGTTGGGGGCAAGACTATTAATAGAGATGTAGTTTCTAAGTAAAAAGAACAATAATTTTATCTTTTTTTTATTTCAATTCAATTCAATTCAAAAATCTTGATGTTTAGCATTTTGATTGAGTCTATCCATGGGCTTTGAGTTTATGATGGCGCTGTTTATGGTGAAAGGTGTGTGTATTTCAGGCGAAGAAACAGCAGGATTTCGAACAGACTCAGCTGTGCACTGACCAGCAACAGGAGAAAGTGCAGGCCATGCTGTCTGCTATTGGAAAGGTGGGTTTGTGCGCGTGTGTGTGTGTGTGCGTGCGTGTGTCTGCGTGCATGTGATATTAAAAAGCCTTGTATCTCGATTTTGTTTTGTTTTCAGTTAGATACATAGTCAGCTCTCTAATTTTCCCCGCCACTTTTCACCAATCTCTAACGACTTTCTTTCTGGGGTACAAGTCCCAAATTCAGATCTAGTTAAGGACAAAAACCTCGTATCTTCGTTCTTTTTAAGTATTTTTTAAAAAAGAAGTAATTTTAACAAAGTGCAGGACTAAACTCGCAATGTCTTGAACAACATATTGATCATAGTTAATCAATTGTGGTAAACGCGGTTCATTTTTGAAATAGTTTATTTTTTATTTTTCTGAAAACTACCAAAATTGAGATACGAGTTTTTTAAATTTCACCGACGATATTTTCTATGCGTCATCAGGGAATCCGCAGTATTGCAGGCATCATCTTTTGTCCACTTATATAAGTTTCACAGTAATTTAATTCTATAAGTGGTAGCCAATGAGAAGTTTGTTTATAGACTGGTATACAATGATGTCCCGAGGCCCCGGTCATAGGACATTGACCTATTAATGTTGAAAATGTATTAATGTGTTCACCCTGTCAGGACAAATGTCTGATGAATTTTTTAAGACTGGCACGCTTTGTCTTGCTTTCTGCAAGAGTGAGGACATCAGGGCTCCCAATCGTTCCGCAAAACAAGGGGTCCCAGGGACTCCTTCACTTACAGGATAGAGGGTCCTAGAGGTGGGATAGAGGGTCCCAGTGGCATAGTGAATGTTAAAAAGAATGTTTCTAGTGCATCCCTGGAACCCCCTGCACATTGTTTTAGAGGGTCCTGTAGACTTTTATTACTTCATAGAGCCCCAAATGGGGGTCCCTGGGACATTGTCCTATAGATTTTTCTTGTCTCAGGACAGTTTGTCCTATCACTTTTCAATTTTCAGTACATCACTTGGTATAGTAAGAACCGTTATAAAAGTTCTGCATTTGAGGGATATTGTTGATTTTTTTAATATATGCATGCATTGTTGTGTGTGTGTGTGTGTTGGACAGAGCCTGTCTGTTGCTGAAGATGCAGACAGAGGGGATTGTGATCTGGACCTGATCAGACAGATGAGAGAGTACCGCACTTCACTGCAGCAAGAAATAGCAGTCAGAAATGTGGTATGCACTTTCTCTCTTTCTCGCTCACACACTCTCTTTCTTCCTCTTGTTCTCTCTCATGCTTTCTTTCTCTCTTTCTAATTATTTTAAAATCACACTAAAAGTACGCTTTGCTGCAGCATGAGATAGCTGTCAGTTATATGGAATGTTCACACACACACTCTCTCTCTCTCCTTGCCTCTCTTGCATAAAATTACACTAAACATTTCATGCTGTGATGTGAAGACAAAAAGTTTAGTTATGTTAAATAACAATGACTTTCTAGAAATATGTGTAATTAAAAACTGAAGCCTGATTGTGTAGAACTTGAATTCTAACCCCAATATTTTCAGCTTAACCATTATATTACTGGGGGAATCTTCAGAGTGGGATTTGTCAAACTTTATTTGCAAGAGATTGCAATGATGAAGATGCTATAACATGTACTAGTTTATGTTTTGTATGTTTTGTTTTCAGGATGTTTACATGGTAGAGATGTGTAACGTTGTTAGGATGTGATACATGCTTTGAACCTGACATGGTGACAGTCCAGATATGACAATAGCAGTTGACAACGACTATAAATAACTAAAGTCAAAACCAGAGAGTGGTTTCCAGGCCTGCCTGTTACCTTACTTTTGCTGTGAATCATTGTGTTCTGCTTGCTGCATCAAAACCCCAACCTAGGCCTCCCTGTTACCTCACTTTTGCTGTGAATCATTGTATTCTGCTTCTTGCATCAGAACCCCAACCTAGGCCTCCCTGTTACCTCACTTTTGCTGTGAATCATTGTATTCTGCTTCTTGCATCAGAACCCCAACCTAGGCCTTCCTGTTACTTTACATTCTTTTACTATAAATCATTTTATCCTTCTTGTTGTATGTTACATCAGAAGCCTAACCACTATGCCTTTAGTTGTCCTGTTCCCCACAGGAGGACTCCTCAGAAGGCGGATTCCTGGCGTCATTAGTAAAAGGAGTTCACCAGGACCTGAAAGGAGAGATGCTGTGCGTGAACAAGCTGATGAGGCTGCAGGCCGAGTTCAGCACCATGCGGGACAGCATTGCACCCTGGCTGACGGACAAACCCACGCTGGACCTGCTGGTGGACAACCGGCAGACACTGAGGGCCCTCAAGTCCAAGCTGAGACATAAACTGGCTGATAAACACGATGCTGAGGAGGTGTGTGTGTGTAGGGGATTTGTGTGTCTGTCTGTTGTTATGGATATAACATAAAATGTGGATGTTTTTATGGCTTTAGGCCGTGAACACACGTAAGCGGATATTCCATGCGGAAACCCATGCGCAATCCATAAATAAGTGAAACAGAAGAGAAAAGATTTGCGCACGTGTCCGAATTTCCCCTATATGCGTCAACTTTTATCCTTTCTTCCACTTATTTAGGGTTTTCCGTACGGAACTTACGCGTCTAATGTGAACCTGGCCTTAGTGTCATCAAGATTTATTGTTCATTACTCGTTCCTTAAATTTTTTATTTTTTTAGATGTAAGGCAGGGTTCGCACGGTCTTTGAAAGTCTTTGAGAAATGGAGTGCCATTTTCAAGTCTTTGAAAGTCTTTGAGAAATGGAGTGCCATTTTCAAGTCTTTGAAAATTGGCTTTGGTCTGAAAATCATGAAATGGTTTGTGAAAAAGTAATTGACGCTGTAAAATATTTGTTGTTTGCTTCCAACATTGATAAGCAATTTAATTTGGTTTATTTTCTGTTGTCCGTAGTTCAACGATCTAGTTCCATCTAGCAGACGTCCTCGATTTGTTGAGAGTTACTTCTCTTCACTATTTTCAGGTCTTTTTGCTATATGGTGCAACTTGAGTGATCATAATCAAAGCAATCGTCATCATTGCATGTTGTGAGAGGTCTTTGAAAATAGGATAAAGGGTCTTCAGACCTGCCAACCTTTCCACTTTTGGTGGAATTTCTTCCGCTCAGACGATAATTCTTCCGCTCGATTCCGTAAAATTCCGCTTAAAAAACAACCAAAAGTAAACCGAACGATGCAGAGCAGCACAGCTGCCTTGCGTATATTCGATTTTCTAATCTGAACAGTATTTCCGGTCACCAACTTCCATTCCCGCCAATGGAAGTCTGCAAGATGGCGAAGCGTGGAGGGGATTGTAGTGATTTGGCCGATGAGAAAAGAAAGAGAACTGAACAGAAATTTTGCAAGGCATACACTGAAAAGTTTCTGTGTATTAGGAGCTCTAGTAAAGGTGTGTATTACGCCCGATGCATACCGTGCGCGAAGGACTTTACATTGTCTCATGGAGGGATGATAGATGTGAAGTGCAATGTTAAGTCTCAAAAACACACAGATGTGTCAACGCCCAGGAGTCGACTTCGACCATGAATGACTTTTTCAAGTCAGCAGAAGAGGAGGAGACTAAGGATCCTCATGAGGTGATTCGGGCAGAGACTCTTTTTGGTGGAGCATAACATTGCAATGTGCAACCAACAAGTGTTTTTGATGAGAGATGTGTAATGTACAAGTGTTTCACTTTGGTTCATTATCTACCTTCAGTTTTCCTGCTTTGCAAAGATTTATTGTGACACCTCCAAGCAAGACCTGTACAAGTTAACAAGGATAAGAATTAATTGCATCAAATCGTGTTTGTTTGCGAAAGGTAAAGTTCCGCGCCGAAATTCCTCTTAACTCCCTAAAATTCCTCTTTTCAACTTCAAATATTCCTCTTTGGTCTGTTAGGGGGTTGGCAGGTCTGGGTCTTTGAAAAGGTCTTTGAAAGTTTGTGAAATTTGGTATGAGATGTCTGTACGAACCCTGTAAGGTTGTGCATATTTGGAAGTATGTGTGAGAATGTGTATTTGATATAAAGTGTGCATGTGCATTATTGCCCATAACTAAAGATTGTTGAGATGTATGGTTGTGCATGTTTGGTATTTGGTTTTTGTTTTGTTTTGGTATTTGGTATATTCTAGTGGATGTATGTGTGGGAATATTAACTTGATATAATTATGGATATACCTTGGTGTGGGCTTATGTATAATATGAGAATACAAACTGTGTGATAAAAAGTGTTGTTGATTAAAACACACACACACACACAACACATACACACACTGCTACATGAAAAAAAGTGAGCATGTTTATTCAAACAAAAAGTACATTTTCATTGTGAACAGAACTTTTTCAAGGCATGATGTGTGAATGAAGTGTGTATGGGTGTGAAAACGCTGCATGTGTGAAAATATGCACAATGTGTCCTGACGGATGATTATTTGTTTTATTATTCAGATTTGAATGTGTAATACCACACCATGTGTGTGCGTGTGCAGAATGAAGAAGATGACTTGTTAGAGGAAATCCAGACGGCAGTAGAAGACATTCAGTTGGAAATCCACAATTGTCTGTTGGTAGAGGAGAAACAACTGGTAAGTTATGCCCCTTTGTGGCTTATGTTAATGTTCCTTGGTATGAAGAGCTATGAGTAGTAATATATATTCCGTCATACATCATGTGTATGCATAAAAGTAATGAAGTTTTTCTTGTCAGTGTTTTGAAGTAAAACCCTTTGATGCTTCCTTTTTGGTAATATTTATTTGTATGATTTGTATGTGTTGATGAATAACATTCCTGTCATATGTGTAAGGGTAATGGGTGATTTTAATGTCTACTAAATTAGGGCTGTTGCTGGGTTTTTTATAAGGTTTTGCAACATGTTAGAAATCTTAATCTAAATGTGCTTAGCCCTTAGGGTCTTTGGATAATAGACCCCAATTTGATGCCTTTTAGTGACATAGGTGTTAAATCAGTATGGTGCTAAAATGCGACTTTGGCGGTGAAAGGGTTAACTGTACAAAAAAATGTCCTTCAAGCATTCAGCTGGTTTTGCATTTTTTAACTCTTCGTTTAGAAATAACAAAACATGAAAAACCCCGTAAAAGGCTTGTCAAGTTCTTCATTACATTTTGTGGAGTTCTTAAGACTCTGCTTTTAGGAGTACTTGTTAACTCATTGATATTGGATTGAAGGATTGACAAATTGAAAAGGGAGGATATTCTTTGATAGCAAACTAGATGCAGGTGTATGTGTGTATGCCAGTTCTGACTATGACTGTCGTTTCTGACTATGACTGCCAGATAACAGAGGGGAGAGGAGGGGGGGGGGAGGCAACTGCTTTTCTGGACGGCTGGGCTAGAATTTGTGAAGATGCCTTACCCACGGTACATCCCTACTCTCTTCGGCAAAAGGATTTGAAGACAGTTGAAATTGGTGAAGGCCCCCAAAGGCCAACAAATCCCTTTGGCACTAAGCGGAGTAGTAAAGTTAAAAATGGTGATTTTCACATTTATCCCCAAAAGAGATATAAGATGAGTTATCAAGGTCTGAGAGAAGCTCAAGAGATAGTTTCTTAAGCTTCTGTCTATCGATTATAACCCCCACCCGTTGTACGTGGATGCGTGCACTCTAGGTTTATTTTTGTCCGTGCATGTGTGTGTGTTCATGCGTCTGGGTGGGTGGGTGTGCGCGTGTGTCTGTGTGTATGTGCGTGTGTGTGTGTTCGTGCGTCTGTCTGTGTGTGCAATCGCGTGTGCGTGTGTGTGTCCTGAAAGTGTGTGGTGGTGTGTTGTGGGTGTGCGAGGCTACTTCGCGTTAGTTCTTTGGTTGTTTGTTTTCTTGTTTAATATTTATTGTGTAATGTTTTCTTTTTAATCATTGTAAATATGTTTTGTAAAGCGCTTAGAGCCCTTACTGAGAATAGGCGCTATAAAAGTATGCATTATTATTATTATTAAATGTAAACGTCACCGAGAGGATTGAATGATGAGAACAAGACATTAGTATGGACAACTAAGATAACCGCCTTTGTTTTGTTGTTGTTGTTGTTCAGACTGAACTGGCCACATTAGTCGACAAACATTTCCCTGAATTCCTGACCCTTCACCCTGACAGTGGCTTGGATCTACAGCTGGTTTGTTTGATTTGATTTTTGGAGGGTGGGGTGGGGTTTGGGGTGGAGGTGAGGGTATTCTCTATGATTCTATGTTATTTATTGTGTAATGTTTTTTTTTTAATCATTGTAAATATGTTTTGTAAAGCGCTTAGAGCCCTTACTGAGAATAGGTGCTATAAAAATATAGTTGGTCTGTGTCTGGCTCAAATTTGATTTCTCTTTTGTATTTCTAATTTTTAGGTAAGTTAATGTGTGTGGCTCAAATTTGATTTCTCTTTTGTATTTCTAATTTTTAGGTAAGTTAATGTGTGTGCTTCTTTTCACTTTCGGCTTTTTGCTTTATATCAGTCGATCTGACGTATTTCTTAATATCCGTTGAAGTGCTTGTGTTCTTAGACAAATGAAAATGGAAAAGAAAAATGTAAGATATTGTGATTTTTGTTTTAGAATTGCCACAGTGACAGCAGAGTGTTGTCAGTTTAGAAGTATAAAATATACTCTGGACACGAATATTGTTTGGTTTGATTAGAGTAAATATAGGTATTGTTGCCAATTAACACATAGATGTACAGAGGCTTGGTGAAAAGTCATAAACAACTGTAAACTAACTGTAAATTGTTGTTTAAAAAAACACCACCACCAACAAAACAAAACATTTGCTGTAAACTGTTAGAAAAAACAACAAAACATTTGTGATAGCAATACTGACCGAGGGAGGTTGAGAATTACAGGTTGATATAACATTTTGCCTTCCAGAAATACAAAGGTTTTGTAAAGAGTCAGCATGAGATCAGCCATTACAACCTCACACCGATCCCTGGGGCCAACGGAAGACTGTTCTTCTCAAAGTTTGCCTCCAAGGACATCATTATTAGGGTAAGTCCACTGCCAATGAAACTTATTATTCAGCAGCAGTGTATTGTCTCCTCTGGTCCCCGTGGGGATACCGGGGGGGTCTTTCGCAAAAATAGTTCCCCAACTTTCTGGAAGTTTTGTGCTTATAACTTCCTCTAATCTGCCACTCTCTTTGACTCTACCTTTTCCCTTTGCTTTCTATCATCTACTATCTTTCCGACTTATTGGCTCATTCTCCTGCCTTTAGAAGAAAAAATCTTCCAAATAATTTTTCTCCTTTGAGCTCCTTCGAAATCGGAATATGTCGGCTGTACGCAGCGGGAAGACCAGTGAAAACTGAAAACCGGACACATACGTACTTACCCATTTTGGCCTTATGGTCTGGGAATGCAGAAGAAGAAGAAGAAGAAGTCTCCTCTTGCAGTTGCCTTTTGATGACCCAACATAGATTTGTTTCATGTGTACTGATGGTTTTGGATTCTGCGACCTAACAAACTGGGGTGTGGTTGGGACTTGGGACCCAGAATTAGCGGCGTGGGAGCAACTCCATTGTACAGCCCAGAAAATGGGACACAAATTTTTGTTTTCAGAGGCAAGTTTACAACCTACATTTTTTTGCATGAAGGTAGATAAAAAAAAGTCAGTTTAGAGACAATGTTGCTTTTTTAAAAGTCAGTTTTGTTCAAGGGTGCAGTTTCTGTCAAAAGATTTAAATTAAGAATTTGGCTTTGAAAGATTTTTTTGTATGAATAAATGTGCCTTAAAAGGCGTTATGGGAGTGAATTTGTCCCTTTTGTTGTTAGTGTGAGTTGCTAATATGGGCATAATTACGGAGTGAGTTTCTCAACATTCATGTGATTGTGAGCTTTAAAGATGTGATGAAGGTAAGTTTGCCCTAAAAATGTTGTGATGCAGCTTAGCATCTAAACTTGTCCCCAAAGTAAATTTGCCCATTAAGACACGTGCTCAGATAGCTTTGACTCACAACAGATTTTTAGATTGGGTTTACCCCTAAAAGCGTTTTCAGTGGATTAGATGTGGGTGAATAGGACATTTGCCGCGGGCAGGCGTGCAACCTTGAATTTAACTGAATGGAAAGAAGAGAGTTGAATTAGAAAGTTCACCGCAACTACAGGTCCCCTGAAGTCGGAGTGTGGCCGCCCATATGGTGGGGCCCTTTGAAAGCAGCCATACACGTAATCTTCCCACCCAAGGCCATGGCACTGGGTGTGCCCCCAGAACCTTTAAGCTTGGGAACAAAAACAACAACAACAACAACCGCAACTACAGGCAAAATAAGCAGGAAATATTTTATAGTCTAGTCTACAGTACAAATGTCCGCGGCAAATGCCCTATTTGCAATTTTTTTAAAATTCATGTTCTGTTGTATTTTCCAGGAGTGTCTGCTGTCAGACGGCCATCATCTGGGCCAGGAGGACTTCCTCAACCAGCTGATGACCTACACTGACCTGTCCCATCCCGCACTGCTGACACCAGCCTCCGTCTTCTTCGACAAGGTGAATGACACTGACGGCCTTCAAAGTAATTTGTGACCACTAGGACCTTTGCACACAGGAACAACACATCAGTCTGCTTTGTTTTTTCTAATAAAGGACCTTCTCCCTACCTGACAGACTGATGTGTTGTTCCTAATGGCCTTCAGTTTAACCGTGGGACATCCTTTTGGTCTTCTCTTCTTCTTCTTCGATCACTCAGACAGTTTCCTGTCAATTATGAGCGCATCATGCTGCCGTTATGCGCATAAGTAAGACATTATTAGGCCCAGCATGTCCGACTTCAGCTGGAAGAAATCTTTTTGAAAGTGTTTATTGAAAAAAGGCGGAAGAATGGACCGGGAAAGGCAGAAAGATAGTAGATGACAGCGAGCAAAAGGAAAAGGCAGAGTCAAAGAGAGTGACAGTTTAGAGGAAGTTACAAGCACAGAACTTCCAGAAGATGGGGGAACTATTTATACCAAAGACCCCCCAGTATCCCCACGGGGGGTTGGTCTCCTCTAATTACCCTTTGTTTCCATTTGACTTTAAACACGTAAATATCTGTCTTTTTATCACATTGGTAACTGACAGAGTAAAAGCCGCCTCACACTATCCAACCTTTTTAGTTTGGAAGAAAATTCAGTCGTTAACTCCATTCAACTACTTGTGGCCGTGTTACCATCTCCATTATCAGCAAGCATTGGCTGTATTCCCCACAACTGCCTGAGTGAGTTGGAAGTAATTGGTGCAGTCGCCAATTCCTTCCGACCTGGTTGGAAGGGTTTCATCCGACCAAAACTTGCATTTGCATATGCATCAATCTGTCAAAAGAAAAGGTCACAACCATTTTCATCGGTTGGAAACCCGACGGTCCGTTGCCCAACCCGGTTGGATCGGTGAAAAAGGGATCGACCAGAAGCACAAGAGCTAGAGATCAGCAGATCGAAGTAGATAGTGTGAGGCAGCTTTAAGAAAATGTGTTCTTTTTAAATATCAGAATTTCATTCCTTTTTTTTTTATTCATCCCTCTTTTTCAGAATGTTTTCTGTATTCTCTTTTCTGAGCCATTCAACCTGCAATTGTGCTTGTCATCAGAGCAGATAACAGTTAAGAAAAAAAATCATTTAAAAAAATTATCCATTTCGCACTTTTTGCTGTCCTTTCTTTTCTGATCCATTCAGATGACCCTAGCTGTTGACGGGACTGTAAACAACAAAATACTAAGCTAAATTTCTGACCCATTCAACCTGCAGTGGGGTTGTCATTTGAAGTGTAGTGTGTGTTGTTTTCAGAAAATCCGCCATGCCTACGTGTGTGTGGAGAAAGGGGAGGGAGACATCCTGACCAACTGCGTTCAGTCCGCCTCCATCGGTCCAGGGGTGAGTCCATCCACCAACCTTGTTTTTCACGTTTTCCACCTTTTTTAGACCGACCTTAAAACAGTTTTAGACATCTTCATCCGAAGATGCCGGTGAACAGGTCTAGCCCGTCCTCCACCGTAAGTTTGCCTGTAGGCGCCAGAACCGTGAGCTCGAGTCTCTACGGAACTGGCCATGAGCCTGTGGCCTTCAGGGCCTAGGGATCTAGTCCCTTCGTCCCCGGTAGGTTCATAGCCCCACGGTTCGGTTGAACCGTGACCTCTTTTGGATACAGAGGTGGGGGGGCCTGTCAGCTAATGTAGTAGTAGTAGTAATTAGGGCTAGAAGTGGGCCTTGCGACCCTTTTACGCCCTTTCTCGTTTGTGACTTTGATTTGTTTCAGGGTGGCTTGCTTTCTACTGCTAAACTATAAAATTTAACAAAAATATGAAATGGACTTTTTTCTTCTTTTTTATTTATCGAAATGATATGACTTGTCAGCTAGTATTCAAATGCTAAAAACGGTTAGTAGCATTAGAATTCTGAAATTCGTGACTCTTTCGGTCTATTGTGATTAAGTTTTCATTCATTGACCAATTGCTGAATTATTTTCATGCATCAATGTACTTGTTTGTCTGATGCTTTATCTTCACCTTCTTCTGTGTTCCTGGGCCATAAGGCCACAATTGGTACGTATGTGTCCGTTTTCCAGTTTTCACTGGTGTCCTCGCTGCATTCAGCGGACACATTCTGATTTCGGAGGAGCTCAAAGGAGAAACTATATATGTATTCTCTTTTCTGAGCAATTCAACCTGTAATGTGCTTGGAATTCTCCATTTCGCACTGCTGTCCTTTTTTTCCCGATCCATTCAGATTGTTTTACTAAGCTAAATTTCTGACCCATTCAACCTGCAGTGGGGTTGTCATTTGAAGTGTAGTGTGTGTTGTTTTCAAGCCATGCCTACGTGTGTGTGGAGAAAGGGGATTTTTTTGGAAAAAAGGCAGGAGAATGGGCCAAAAGCCAGAAAGATAGTAGATGACACAAAGCAAAGAAAAGGCAGAGTCAAAGAGAGAGACAGATTAGAGGAAGCTACAAGCACAGAACTTCCAAAAGGTGGGGGAACTATTTGTACGGCCCCCCCCCCCCCCCCCCCCGACACATTCTGATTTGGGGTGGGGTGGGGGGGTGCTTTATCAAGATAGAATATGAGAATTTCTTATCAATTTAGAATATACTAGGCAGCAGGATTTCTCCCTGCTCTTACTGACTTTTAACTGCCTTGTGGGTTTAACATGTGTAAGCGCACACGTCAGAGTTGCTTCAAGTCCCCATCCGAAGGACTCGGCATTCAGTTTGATTTTTCTGTCGACTATAAAGAAAGGATGAGCTCCAGATCCGGATTCAAACCTGGTCACTCTCGCATTGAATTGGCGGCTTTAGCTACCCAGCCACCTTCCTTTTGGCAGAGGTTTGTACTGTGTAATTACTGTGCATTTTCTCCTTGTGTCTACAGGAGTAGAACGTGGTGAAGTCGCTTGTAGAGGGTTTGACAGCGCTTCACTCCAGGAAAATCCTGAGTTGTCTTTTTGGCAGAGCTTTGTACTGTGTAATTATTACTGTCTGTATTTCCCTGTGTCTACAGGAGGAGCAGAATGTGGTGAGGTCGGTTGTTCAGGGTCTGTTAGCGCTTCACTCCAGGAAAATCCTGCACGGGGAGATCAACCCCTTCAACATCCTGCGCTATCCTGACGGCACCGCCGCCCTCCTGCCTCCTGACTTTTCCTGCGGCCCTGTGGGTATACTACAGACTGTGTGTTAACAGATAGTGTTGTCTTTGCAGTGGTGGGTATGTTTGAATAAGCATAGTGTGTTTTCTGAGCTGGGGCTGGAGTGCTGGCTTGGGAAACTTTTGTTTTCAGTTTCAGTGAAGCTAATTAATAATTTTACTTGGTATTTGGTACTTTATAGTCACAGAGGCGTCTCTGTGAAATCCGAGTTGCTCCCACTTGGAGAGCGCTAGTTTCAAATATATATGATGCGAGTGTGAGTGTAAATCTGATCAAAGAGAGAGTAGGGGAGGATGACAGCTATGGTGTTTCAGGCTGATCGGACCAAGGACAGGTTTGTTAAACCCAGTGGACTAAGTTTGAATGCCTCAGATCTGAGCAGCATAATGTCTAGTGCCATGGGTATAATGATGAGAATGATAGCGATGAAAATGATGGTGATAATGAAGATGATGCTTTTAGACTGATTCTGTGGGTTAAGTTTCACAGCCCTAGAGCTGATCAGCATAATGGCTGGATGTGAGGCCTTGGGTATAGGAATAACAATGACTATGATGACATCAGTTATGAGTTATGATAATGATATTGGTGATGTTTTCAGACTGATCAGGCCAACAAGAAGTTTGTCAGAGCCAGTGGTTTAAGTTTCATAGCTCCAGAGCTGAGCAGTATAATAGCTGGGTTTGAGACTTGGTTTAGTGATAATGATAATAATAATGATGATGATAATGATGTTTTCAGACTGATCGGGCCAAGAACAAGTTCGTCACAGCCAGTGGTTTAAGTTTCACAGCTCCAGAGCTGAGCAATATAATAGCTGGGTTTGAGACTTGGTTTAGTGATAATGATAATAATGATGATGATAATGATGCTTTCAGACTGATCGGGCCAAGAACAAATTCGTCACAGCCAGTGGGTTAAGTTTCACAGCCCCAGAGCTGAGCAGCATCATAGCTGGGTTTGAGACTTAGTTTAGTGATGATGATGATAATGATGCTTTCAGACTGATCGGGCCAAGAACAAATTTGTCACAGCCAGTGGGTTAAGTTTCACAGCCCCAGAGCTGAGCAGCATCATAGCTGGGTTTGAGACTTAGTTTAGTGATGATGATGATAATGATGCTTTCAGACTGATCGGGCCAAGAAGAAATTTGTCACAGCCAGTGGGTTAAGTTTCACAGCCCCAGAGCTGAGCAGCATCATAGCTGGGTTTGAGACTTGGTTTAGTGATGATGATGATAATGATGCTTTCAGACTGATCGGGCCAAGAACAAGTTCGTCACAGCCAGTGGGTTAAGTTTCACAGCCCCAGAGCTGAGCAGCATCATAGCTGGGTTTGAGACTTGGTTTAGTGATGATGATGATAATGATGCTTTCAGACTGATCGGGCCAAGAACAAATTCGTCACAGCCAGTGGGTTAAGTTTCACAGCCCCAGAGCTGAGCAGCATCATAGCTGGGTTTGAGACTTAGTTTAGTGATGATGATGATAATGATGCTTTCAGACTGATCGGGCCAAGAACAAATTCGTCACAGCCAGTGGGTTAAGTTTCACAGCCCCAGAGCTGAGCAGCATCATAGCTGGGTTTGAGACTTGGTTTAGTGATGATGATGATAATGATGCTTTCAGACTGATCGGGCCAAGAACAAATTCGTCACAGCCAGTGGGTTAAGTTTCACAGCCCCAGAGCTGAGCAGCATCATAGCTGGGTTTGAGACTTGGTTTAGTGATGATGATGATAATGATGCTTTCAGACTGATCGGGCCAAGAACAAATTCGTCACAGCCAGTGGGTTAAGTTTCACAGCCCCAGAGCTGAGCAGCATCATAGCTGGGTTTGAGACTTGGTTTAGTGATGATGATGATAATGATGCTTTCAGACTGATCGGGCCAAGAACAAATTCGTCACAGCCAGTGGGTTAAGTTTCACAGCCCCATAGCTGAGCAGCATCATAGCTGGGTTTGAGACTTGGTTTAGTGATGATGATGATAATGATGCTTTCAGACTGATTGGGCCAAGAACAAATTCGTCACAGCCAGTGGGTTAAGTTTCACAGCCCCATAGCTGAGCAGCATCATAGCTGGGTTTGAGACTTGGTTTAGTGATGATGATGATAATGATGCTTTCAGACTGATCGGGCCAAGAACAAATTCGTCACAGCCAGTGGGTTAAGTTTCACAGCCCCAGAGCTGAGCAGCATCATAGCTGGGTTTGAGACTTGGTTTAGTGATGATGATGATAATGATGCTTTCAGACTGATCGGGCCAAGAACAAATTCGTCACAGCCAGTGGGTTAAGTTTCACAGCCCCATAGCTGAGCAGCATCATAGCTGGGTTTGAGACTTGGTTTAGTGATGATGATGATAATGATGCTTTCAGACTGATTGGGCCAAGAACAAATTCGTCACAGCCAGTGGGTTAAGTTTCACAGCCCCAGAGCTGAGCAGCATCATAGCTGGGTTTGAGACTTGGTTTAGTGATGATGATGATAATGATGCTTTCAGACTGATCGGGCCAAGAACAAATTCGTCACAGCCAGTGGGTTAAGTTTCACAGCCCCAGAGCTGAGCAGCATCATAGCTGGGTGCGAGGCCACTGGAGTTGTGGACATGTACAGTGTGGGCATCCTCATCCTCTATGTAAGTGACCAGGGCCTGTATTCACGTTGAGATAGTATGAGACTTAGCATCATGCTAACTTAGAAGCTCTTCCAAAAGTCCTATTAAATCAATAGGACTTTTGGAAGAGCTTCTAAGTTAGCATGATGCTAAGTCTCATGCTATCTCAACATGAATACAGGCCCAGCAGATTAAGAACATCTAAATGTAAACTGACCTACATGTGAAACCTGATTTAAGATTTAATCCACATATCTGTAGCACCTTGTTTCTACCCTGCTGCATTTGCTTAACTGTAACTTACAAATCCAGCAACATTGTGTGAGAGGGTGGAGCTAAAGGTTTTTGTTGATTGTGCACTTGTGGTGTCTGGCCAGTTGTTGCTTGACTGTTCCAGTAGGGATTTTGAAAGTCTAAAATAAATAGTTAAGTAAATAAATAAATCAAAGTATAATTGTTAAAGCTATGTAGTAATAGGAGTTAGGCTTATAAATTATAACTTACTTGGATTAAATAGTGATAAGTAATATTAATTAGTAGAAAAGCAATCTTAGTTTTTGAAGGCCATCACATGACCTTCATAGTCAATCAGGTTCTGTGTGTACAAAAAATTCACTCACTTTCATTTTCAAGTTTGGGGACAGTGATCTTTGAGAGAGAGTTCAGTGATTCACTCTCTGACCAAGCAACTGAGCTAGAGGTGGTGCCAGCTCCTGTGTTATGTTATGCCCAAAGGGACATATGCCCTGTAAGTAATTATTGGTCCTTTTATTTTAAAAAGAATCTTTGTGACTGATTATTTGACAGATTGGTGTGATCATACTGTGATGCGGTGTCAAAAAGGTTTAGCTCACAATGATTGAATTGAGGAGTGGACCTACACTGTGAATTGAATGGATTGCCTTGAGTATGTACTATTGTTTGGAAATTTGTGTGTAGGGCAAAAAGTAAAGCTGCATACTAGTATCTGTTGGTAGGCATGCAATCACATAACTAGATCAGGTCACTGATGGTTATGTTGATAGGAGATGCTCATGCTGGGCCTGTAATTAAATAGTGTAGCACCTCTGTTGTGTGATCAGCACACAGAGAGTTGCTACAGGATATGGCCAGTTTGGGGAAGGCTGTAAGAAGTCTTGAACTTTGGGACAGACTTGTCAGGAGTTACCTGCTTTGGTCACTTTGAGCAGTTGCTTGTCTTCTTAGTCAGATAAAGGCTACTTCGCACCATACGAATGCATTGCTTGGTTGTTGCCTGAGTACAGCGGGTTTTGTAGCATACTAGATGCAGAGCCCTGACACAGAAGTGTGTGGATGAAAGGATTGAAGGAAAACAATACTTGGAGGACAGTTTGGGGTTAGAGAAAAATGGGATGGATGTCATAACTTTTCATGCCATTTATGGGCGCATTGATCTGATGTGCGCTTGCATGATTTTATGACTGATTTTGGTATTTTACTGATTGATATATTTTGTTGGACTAAATGTGGGCATATATCGTGAGTTAATGTTAATAACCTTTTTTATGTTAATTTTACAATGGTATTTATCATTGTTTTATGTGTCCTGTCTTGTGAATAAAATGTCTACTTTTTGAGACCTGGTGTTGAACCTGAGTTTTGGGGGTGGCCTTTTCCCTGTCCCCTTAAGGATCCACTACACCCTCCGTTATCCTACCTCACCCTGCACTATCCCCTCACCCTGTTTCAATAGGGCATTTGCCACGAGTGTTCGTTCACTATACCAGATTACTAATTTGCCTGTGCTCGTTCTGCCCGAGTTACGCTGACCTTTCTAATTCAACACTCTAAATTCAACTTGGTGAAATTCAAGGTCGCCGGCGCGTGGCAAATGCCCTATTGTATACCAGTTATTTCAGTCTCGGTTTGTTGTACCATTTTATTTCTATACAAGGCGCACCCTCCCAAATTTTGCACAAAATTTTGATTTTGTTATAGTTTCTTGCTACATTATTAGTCACATTATAAGGCGCAGGGGTCTCAGTCTAGGAAAAATGTATCGCCTTATAGTCTGTAAAATATGGTGATGGTTATATGTGTGCAGTATCTTTGTTTTGCTGCATCTGCTTATATTTCTTTGCCAAGCATCTTTTTTTTTATGCCAAATGATGATTTCCTCATGTTTTATATTAAGTTTTTCGTATTGCCATCTTAAAATGTGTTACTGTTTATAAAAAGGTTGATGCGAAGCAACAATGACAAAACAATAGGAATTGTTCGGAAATAATTAAGGGGAGTAATTTTGTGGTGTGTGGGAGTGATCTTGCCTAATTCAATCGGTCAAACAGGGGAAGTCACTCTACCTTCAGCTCTCGTAGCCTATCGACTCGTGTGTTTGAGCAGACATACATCACTTAGAACACTGTGCGTCATTCTAAAAATTTGTCATTTATATTTTTACGTCACATTTTGCAAGTTTTATCAGTTTGTGGCTACTGGCCACCCCTAATTTAAAAATTTTTTTATTTGCAAGTCGCTTCGACGCCATTGTTGCTATGGCATTTGACCAAGTAATGGAGGTAAGTAACTCTAATTTTCACGATGTGTTCTCCCCTAGTTTTTTTCTAAAAAAATCGTCTATTAAGTATTCTATTAATTAATGTACCATCTGAAAATGACATATTTGACTTGACTAGACATGATGTTGCTTTCGTGTGTTCCACAGCTCAACAGTGGAGAGGACTCCACTTTGACTGCTGCTGACGGCTCTCTGGACTTCTCAAAAATAGCCCAGGTAATGTAACAGTGCATGTGTACTTTTCTCTTTGTTGTGGAGTGCTGTAGTACTTCAGTATTGGGTGCACATGTACTCTTCTGTATGAAACATTTATGCAGTATGGGGTTACTAGGGAAGAGACGTATCTGTAAATATATTTACAAAAATTATTGATCACTTGTTTTATAGAGGTTATTTGACCAGCAAGTCAGGGTGTAGCTGTGAGTTGGGACTTGGAATGAGCCATGTGTGAGCACACACACACAAACATACATAATTGTCAAGAGACGAAAGACAGAAGGAAAAAAAATGGAATACAAATTATTGCCAATGATTAAATAGAAAGTATAATGTATGTGAAAGTCAAGTACACAACAAAAAAAGATTAAAAAGGAATTTAATATAATGGTGAAAATGATGTTTTGGTCATAGACACATATGGGACATTTGTAAATACAAAGATGGTGAGAACAATACTGGCTGCAATGCCCGGAGGCAGTGCAACACCAGTAAAGTCCCGAGTTTTTAACAATATAGATAGGTGTAGTGGTAACCACGCCTCGGTTAAACCACATCGGCTATGGTACCGCCACATGAACTAATATAAAAATAATAAAAAATAAAAAATAAAATGAATTAATATAATACTAAATAATTATACCAGTGATATAATAGAAACAATGTGAATCATTTTAGATTTTCAGTGAATTATTTTAGATTTTTAGTGAATTATTTTAGATTGGAATATCCATGGAATACCGACTAATTTCCAGGACTGAATATTTGCATACGTGTATTTTTGATTAATGACTTTTCTGTTCTGCATGTTTGTTTGTTTTCTTTTTTGTCTGCTTTTGTGGGGGTTTTCCTTTTTTTTAAATTTAAAAACATGCAGTAAAAATAAAATGTAAAAATTTTCCAGGACTCTGCTGCCTTCAATGCGGTGAACAACCTGCTGTCCCCACAACCACAATTACGCCCCACGGCTGACCTGGTGCTGGCCAGTAACTACCTCAACCCTGCTGCTGAATCGTCAAATAACAGAGCCAGCCCACCCTCTGCTGCTGCTGTGTAAGTTATAGTTTGTGTGTGTGTCACTGTGTGTGTGGAGTTTTCTGACCTGGTTCTGGCTAGTAACTACCTCAACCCTGCTGCTGAATCGTCAAATAACGGCCAGCCCACCCTCTGCTGCTGCTCTGTGTGTGTGTGTGTAGTCTTCTGACATCAGACCTGCCTACTGCTACGATTTGGCCGTAGCAGCTACGAAAAATAAAGCTTTGCTACGGAGCTACGGCAACCTTAACGTTGCTACGGAAAAAACAAATTGCCGCCGCATTCTATTTTTGCTTATGTCGTTCCCGGTTTTGTCGGTTTCTAAGAGCAGACGCCGTGTCACGCGCGATAACCTAGTCACTTCCGTTTTTATCAAAGTGACTGCGCATGCGTTCTTATTATTTTCTCTGAAAAAAATGGCGGACTCCAGCAGCAGTAGCGATTCGGGAGATGTTTCAAATGAAGAAAAACGAACGCAAACCAGAAAACGAAAATCATCTGGCACACCATCTTGTTCTAGGAAAAAACATTGGCCTGCCGCACAAGTTTTTAAAATAGCTTGCACGGAGGAGTGGCCTTGCATCGTCAGAAGTTGACTCTGTGCGAACCATGCTCGCTGCAGTGCAACCTCTGCCATGCGGACTTCTCTGTGAATCATGGCGGTAGAGACGATTGCCGTCAACACGTTCAATCGGCGAAACATATTAAGCAGTGCGTTTCGGCTCAGGAAGAGAACAAATCGATTGCCGTTGTTTGTGGATGCTACGGAAAAATTTGCCATGCTACTGAAAATTGATGGCTGGGCTACTGATTGGGAAAATTCCAAGTAGGCAGGTCTGTGACATGGAACTGGTTATGTGTGTGTGCGTGCATGTGCATGTCTGTGTATGTGACATCCTTCAACCTTCTTTCAAATAGGACATAACAACATGCCCATAATTATAAGATTAATCTGTAACCATAATGAATAAAGTGAGGGGGGAAATTGCTTCTTTTTTTTCATATTCCATGCCATGTACACAGGTAAAGAACAATGTTGTGATCTGTTTTCAGACCTCAAGCCATGAGCGCTGCCATCCCCCCCTTCCCCATGACCAACATGCAACAACGCGCCATCATCGGCACACCACACCCCGCTCCCACTGGGCCCCCCGTCTTCCCCCCCATCAACTTCCACCAGCCCCCTCCCCCTCTCCCTGCCACCTACCCCACCCCCATGCAGCAAGACCTCCCCCCAACCCAAGGCGATACTATGGCTCGATTCAACACCCCACCTCCCGTGGAAACTTTCAACACCATGAGCCTCGCCGATCCTTACGTCGATCCCAACGGCTCTAATGTCGCCCGTAACCCTTCACCTTTCTCTGCGATGGGAGACCAGCCTTATGAAACACCTAAGGAAGGTTTCGACACCACTGCCGCTGCTTTTCTCCCTCCCATGTCTGGAGGTTTCGAGGAAGCTGCGCTATATCAGGAGCAGCAGGAGATCGAGAGTCGCGGCCCTTTAGCCTTCGGGGGCAGTAACCCTGACCCATCATTCGTAATGTCTGGGGACCATTTTGAGATCGGCACCTTCTCCATCCAGGATGTGAACGGTGCGGGGGACGGTGGGGCTAAAGGAAGGAAGATAACTCGACAGGCGTCTAGTGATGAGGATGATAAGGAGGAAGAGCAGGAGGGATGGCCTGTGGAGGAGGAGGGCGCTGGGGGTGAGTAGGAGAGCCGTTGGAATTGTAGATTTTGTTGTTTTCTGAAATTATGAAATGTTTATTTTATGTGCGTTTGAACAACTGATTTTATATGCATATCAGCTATAAAACTAAAAAAAAATGTTAATGTCATTTTTATAGTGGGCACTAAGTCTACGGTATGTTTCCCGATTAACATAGCATCTGTTTATGTATTGATAGATGTTGGAGACTGGAATACATATATTCCTATTACATACAGTTTCCATGAGTCAAGACAAATTATGTGGGAAACAAGCATCTTTGTAAAGCGACATGGCAAGCGCAGGTGAAGTGATAGATATGAAAAAGATGAGAATGATGAATGTTAAAGTTAGGTTTCTGGTAAAGCGTGCAAAATGTTTGAAGATTATGTGGTCTGATGTAGAGCACTTATATGTTTCTGTTTGCAGAAGATTAACATGGTCGCCTCCACACAGAAATATCTACGCCACCCCAGCAAAGAGAAATACTGATACCAATTCAAAAGAGAGATTTACCATCACTTCAACAGAGAAAAAGACAATTCAAAAGAGAAAATATTAGCATTGCCTGATCAGAGAGGGAGAGGGAAAGATCTACACCTCAACAATGGGGGAACATCGGCTCTTGGAGACTAAAGGGAAAGTATTACGAATTGTTGGCCTTACAAACATTGCAAAAGAAGACCAGGGACGGTATTCATGTCGAGATAGCATGAGACTTAGCATGATGCTAACTTAGAAGCTCTTCCAATGTCCTATAGGATTTAATAGGACTTTTGGAAGAGCTTCTAAGTTAGCATCATGCTAAGTCTCATGCTATCTCAACGTGAATACCGTCCCAGTTAATGTTTAGCTCCTGATGGGAAAGGAGAACAGAATAGGAAAGGGGGGGAAACTAATTGGCATTTCCTGGCTGTTGTAAATGCATCATGTAAAATGGCGAGAAAGCAACAATTATATTGTTTGGTGATATGTTTGTGGTAGCAACAGTTAAAAAAAGGATAGGTTTATTATTGATCATTATGCAGTGAATGTTACAACTAGGATATATAGATACTGACCTTTCCACATGTTAGGGATTATCTTAGGATGTTAGATTTGTAGATAAGAGGTGAAAGAAAATGGCTATACTCTTTGTGATCTTGGGTCAGTAAACAAACCAATAGCAGGAGTGTTGTTCTGCTAACTCTCTAGTAAATACAGCAAAATCTGGTTGTGACAGTGATGCAGGGATCTCAAATGATCCGCACAGTGGTTTTGCCTTTAGTTTCAAACAAATGTTGGATTAATTGCTGAAGACATTTGAGCAGGTGCTGATCCAGTAGAGAAGTTGCATCACACACTCACACAATTTTGGGCTCCTGTACCATAGCCCTCTGCTGCTTATTAATACTAATATCATATCCTACTGTTCTGTATTTTTGTATGAATGCATGACTGTTTTCTTGTTCTTTTTTCCATATTTCTTCTTGAAATAATATAGCTTAGCAGAAGTTTGAGAACAAAAATCTGTGTGGCTGTTGGAATGACTGATGCCAAGTTGTTTTTAGTTAGTTCTGTCGGTACCACCAACTATGTTTACAAGGAGAAATTGAATCTCCGGAATAACATTGCCAGGGAGGCAATTTTGACTGAACAAGTGTTCAAAAACTCTGACGCAACGGCAACCATGAATGTTACAAAGATTCTTGGTGATTTCTTTTTAAAAACCACAAACTTCATAGTTTATTTGGGATCTGAAAAAGTTGGTTGATTTTTCAGAAACCATTTCTTACACATTTTCATAAACTTGTAGAGACCCGGAGAGGGTGTGTGAAGAAATAATTAAGCTTGCCACAGTTAAAATGATTGGTCTATTAAGAAAGATTTTCAGTGCAAGTGAGACTCGGAGGTGAGAGGCAACAGTTTGTGTAGTATATACAGACAAAAGAAAAGTTGTTGATCTAGTGTGAAGATTTTGCAGAACGGTTTTCTGCTGTTTAGGATGGTTGATGGAAATGACCAGAGGGTATTGCTGGATTTTAACAGACTGTCACAGGTTTTGGAAAGAGACCATGCATATATAGAATGTGTGCCAGATTGTACTGGCCGGATTGTTCTGTTTTTAATTTTTTTTAGAGAACTTTTATGGCCAGATTTGCACCAGTTCTGAATCAGTTACAGTTGTCATCAAGGTTTGAAAATGGCAGCAAGACACGAGGATGGTAAGGAATTGCGGAGGACCCGGCAATTTTAGGGGACCATGTACCATTTTTTATTTTTTTATTCCTGGGCTTGTATTCACATTGAGATAGCATGAGACTTAGCATGATGCTAACTTAGAAGCTCTTCCAAAAGTCCTATAGGACATTGGAAGAGCTTCTAAGTTAGCATCATGCTAAGTCTCATGCTATCTCAATGTGAATACAGGCCCAGATTTAGAGCTATGATAATGAGTATAATTGTTGCTGTGGATGGTAGGAAATTTGGGTGTGATACTTTGCTCACTTCGACTGTTTAGTTAGAGCTGTGATTGAGAGAGTGAATGTGTTTTCTTTTTAGCAAACATGTGTTATTCATTGTGGAACATAAGTGTCAATTTTGAAGGCGAAGAAGGCAATAAACTTGTAGAAAAAGTTATATCCAGTGCTATTTTGGATTGTATGGAAACATTTTCCATTTAGCTTTTTATTTAGCATTCAAAATGTTTCATGTAACTTACTTACTCCTGATCTGCTTGTTTTTTGCTTAGACACAAATGTATGATTCTTTTGTTGTTTTATTAGTTAAAACAATTATGTTACATTATGATTACGTTGGTTAACACAATTTCGTTACATTATGATTTCATTAAAAGTTTTTAGTTGAATCTTCAGTGTTTTGAAAGTTTCTATGTGTGTTGAGTGAGGAAAAGTATGTAAATTAATGTTAATTAAATGTCGCCTCAATTCAGAAATTGCCTAATCCATTAGTTGCTTCTTGTACATAGTTATCTTTTGTCTTCAACTTCTGTACTGAATGCGAACTTTTGTGTTTCGATAAGTTTGGAATCTGGTAGGGAAAGGGATGGAATAAAGAATAACAAGTGCAACGCCGAGCGGCTGCAAAGTCCCCTCGCAGCATCGCCGAGGTACTCCGAAATCGGAATGTGTCGGCCGTACACATACATCAAAACTAACTACATCAAAACAGTACGTAAGTGAATAGTTTTTTATATATAGCCTTGGGGTTCGGACCCGTGATTTGAGCGCGCGCGATCATGTGCACACAAAAATTCATGACAACTGACCATTCATCAAGAAATGTTGTGAAAAAAACTGCATTAAAATACATGCAAAACTTCGCGAGATATTAGCGATTATGTGTTTCGGGGTTTGAACCCCTTAACTGGCGCGACCTTGACCTTAATGTAAAATTAAATACATCAGTGGATAGCTTGCCTCTTGGCAAACTAGTATACCAAATTTGATGATGATAGACTGAATAGTTTTTGAGAAAAACGGACGAATAGCCGGACGGACGGAGGCACGCCGGACGGACGGACGGACGGACACCGGACGGACGGACCAGACAAAAACAGTAGCTCCCCGAACCTTCGGCTCGGGGACTAAAAATGAGGGAGAGAGGGGAAGATGAAAATGGTGGAGAAAATAGGAGAGAAATGAACAAATTTCTGTGTAAAGACAGGTTAAAAAAACAAGTTATTGTTTCTTAAATGCTGTTTTAATAAATTCAAAGACACATAGAAAAGGAAAGCATTCTTCACCAAAATTAATGTTTTAATACAGAAATTTTCAATATTTTAAATCCCAAGAGTAAAGTACAATTTTCCAAATGCTACTTAAAACGGGCAAAGCACTTTTTTTTTACCAAAGCAAAATACTGTAGTCAGTCAAAGGTAAATTTAAATTGGAATATTACGATATCATTTTACAATCATAATAAAGCAAATGCTAATTGTATTGCATAATAGCAAATTTACACAGTAAACCATACATTTCCCCCAAATATTAGTTTCTTCTGCATTAAAAATTCCCCTCAGCTTCCATAAAATTGTCTTAGCTGCTAGAAATCTTCCTTTGGTTACTGAAGGGATAGACAGATCTGAACACAGCACCAAAAGAAAGAAAAAATCACATATCAAGAGAAAAAGGCAACACCACAAATTTACACTTGTTATGAATGTTCAATATAAATTAAATCAAAATTTAAAATGTTATAGAGAGCTTGACATGTGTGTACACTCCTCCGTAAATAAAGTGTTTTGACTCCTTACACTTAAATATTAAAAACAACAAAAAACGCCCCAAAATGCCTCCCTTACACTCGTGTGGAGTGGCACAGTGGTAACGTGTTCACCTCGTGTCAAGTAAACCAGAGTTCGAACCTGGGCACAGGGGATTTTCCCTCTCACTTTGGACTAGGCCTTACGGTCTAAATGTGGAGTCTTTCCTGATGAGACGATAAACTGAGGTCCTGTGTGCCCATGCACTTAGCATATGTTAAACCCAGTGGCAACGAAAAAGTTGTCATTTGGTCAAAATTTACACACACACACCCCCCCCCTTTCTTTCCTCATCAGTCACACCAAAAAATTGCATGCAAAAAAAAAGGGTGGCACACCTCTGGCTGCGACGCGCTCTCCAGGTGGGAGCAACCCGAATTTCACAGAGATGCCTCTGTGACTATAAAGTACCTAATACCTAAATACAGAGAGAAAAAAGATGATCTCCAAAGTTGGGACAATAAAAACCACTCCTGGTCCAGAACGGTTTTAAAAAAAGGTCCAAAAAGAAATTTTGGCCATGGCTGTAATACTCCAACAGCTCAATGAACATCTATGAAAACCTGAGGAAATGATGACAGACCCATGAAAGGATGCTATGTTTGTGTGTCCAATGTCTCCACTGCTTAGTGCTTAGAGTTGGTCTATGTAATAACTTACCATCCCCTTAGCACTAAAACATTTTGAGCAACATAATTTTGAAATCACAAGTAACAATTCTTTAACAGAAATACTGTAATGTTCCGATGAATAACACTGACTACAACTCCAATTGACCCTGTTGGTATTGCGAGCAGGGCCTGTATTCACGTTGAGATAGCATGAGACTTAGCATGATGCTAACTTAGAAGCTCTTCCAATGTCCTATAGGATTTTAATAGGACTTTTGGAAGAGCTTCTAAGTTAGCATGATGCTAAGTCTCATGCTATCTCAACGTGAATACAGGCCCTGATTGAGATTCACAAAGTGTGTATAATTCCACTCAACACGCACAGCAAGGGTATCTACGGTGAGAGTCCCAGCCAATATCTCCACTACAAAGCAGAGAATGGCAGCATTCTTCCTGTCCTCAAAGCTGGCTCAAATCAACACAGTATTGGGAACCTATTGGTGTAGCAATTTATCAGCATCATCCCCATACAATAAGTGGCTATGAATTCAACAGACAAGCATTATTCTATCTTTCAATATCATTTCATTCAAAACTACAAAGCCTGAAAGCACAGGCAAAAGCAGACCCCCACCTAACCAACTCTCATATATGGACAAAGAGCAATGAAAAGGACATGCATCTCATGCAAAATGTCCCCATCTTCAAAGTTACAAACTTGTTTCTTTGGTAATCCATTCATCAGTCACTCTGCTCCCTCTTTCTTAAAGGGGCACCTTGACGGATGAGTTTTTGCAAGAAACGTCGAGATCACCAGGAAAACACCCTTTACAGAGATCGCAACACTCACTTTGCTCTGGTTTCCTAGAAATCAAACCGTCAAATCTGCGATTCCTCCTTGGCAGAGGTGTTGGAAATGGAAATCAAATTCAGTGAAAAAGAAGGCCTGTGCCTTCTCTTTTCTAATGGCTGCCTGAGTTTAGACCAAATCGTTTGTACGAAATTTCTACAATATGGCTTCTATCTCCGCCAAGGAGGAATCGCCATTTTGACTGATTTCTAGGAAACCAGAGCAAGGTGAGTGTTCCAATCCTTGAAAAGGCTGTCTTTCTGGTGATCTTGACGTGTTTCTTGCAAAAGCTGATCCGTCAGGGTCCACCTTTAAGCCCTCTCTAACAAAGACACAGAGTAAGGAAAAAGGCATGCATTTTGTACAAGATTATGTCGCTCATTTTCAAAGTTAAACTCTACTTGTTTACTCAGTAATTCATTCATCAGTCATTCTGCTCTTTTTCATTCCTTCTCGCATTCCAATGATCAAGAAAACCAGCATTTGTGCAAGATTATGTCACTCATCTTTAAAGTTACAAACTCGACTTGCTTCTTGGTAAACAATTCATCAGTCACTCTGCTCTCTCTTTCATTCCTTCTCGCATTCCAATGATCAAGAAAACCATGCGGCAGATGTGATGCGACATGGTGGCAGGCTAAAGGCTGAGAACGGAGTGTCCTTCCAGGCAATGGCTGTAGGCCTGCAGGGCCGGCTCCACTTCTGCCTGTAGGAACTTGTCCACCTGAAACAACACATTGCACTGTCTGTCACTGTTTTAACACGCACACACACACACACACACAGAAAAATACAAGGGGGTTGCTGAGCACGGCAAAAAACACCCCCAAAACCTCCAAATGTTAAGTTTTAATGACAGGCTGTTATAGACTAACCCTAAACAAATTTCATGTTGTTCAACATCAGCTTCAGGTAATGGATCATCATACAAAACTTGGAAATTTATCATTTTGGCAGATATTGTCTGAACAGAGAAATGTTCTTTTGGTGATACCATAACCCACCACAAATTTACATTACTTAATGCAGCACATCAGTTTCAGGTAATATGCCACTGTGCAAAATCTGAAGTGATTCTGTGCAGCAGTTCACAAGATATTGCCTGGACAAACAAATGGACACACACAATCACAGTAGACCCTGTTCAACCGAGAAGTGGGCTAACCTCTTGCACAAAATTGAGGCACTGTCAGATGAAGTTTCACTGTTTGGGTCCTCAACAGTATGCTAAAATAGTAACGCTCAAAGCACGCACACACACACATACATACAGAGGGAGACATGCACACAAGCCTGTCAAGGTATTTCTTCAGTTTGCAAAAATGACCCCCTCTAACCAAGAATATCTGATACACGCAAACCACTCTTTTTTACAAGGAATTTTGGCAAAAACCCAACTTTGAAAAATTAAGTAAACGGTTACAAAGGCAATATGCGGCTAAATGAGAGAAAAAACCCGGATGTTGACTGAGCCTTGTTCTGAAGCGAAAGTAAGGTTGTTTTCATTTTTAGTAACCGAAATAACGTCCGCGAAGTGTTGGTTCTGAGTACCCCTCTCTGGGCGACACAGGGCGCCTGCAGATGCAGGGGAGAGTATCTACTCGGCGACACAGTGCGCCTGCAGCGTGCTAAAGGTTAAATATGTACACTTAAATTTAATATTTTTCTTCAGCTTCAGAGGGGCGTTGCCCATGTACCCCACTAGGGCCTGGGCGGCCCCTGGACCCCTGCCGCCTTCAGAGGATTGGACTCTGGGGTATTCTGATGCATGGAGTTAAGGCCATATCATATGGCCTGGGAATGCAGAAGCAGCCTTGGCTCACCTGAGCAGGTGCCCTGCCCACAAAAGTAGCGGGGTCAAGCAGGGAGTCCAGCTGGACATGCACAGGGGCAAAGTAGCCACACTGCTTGATGCGCTCCACCAGGTCGTTATCTCCCCCTTCCTGCTTCACCCGCATGCCCGCCTCCTGCGACAGCACTCGGATCTGTTCATGGCACTCCTGATCACACACGGAGAAACGCAATTATAGCATTGATGTCCAGCATTACAATATGATGAAACATTGACTGCAGGTTCTTTTGGAAAATAATGTAAAAGAAAAGACAACAAACAAACAACTACACGACAAGTGCAAAGTGACATTTTATTCACGAGACAAAACAAAACTACTGAATATTTCGGCGAATGCGCCTTTATGAACACAGACAAACAATCAGCAAACAGCAAATATAGCTAAAGGAGCAAAAAGCAGGCAACAAAAGGAGCAAAAAAACAAGATCAAAATAAAAAATACTTCCCCTCTACAGTCCAATGCGTAAATGAAAATAGTAAAGAAAAAGGTACCTTCTACTCCCAGGCACGTTTTCCTTTACCCTTTTCTTTTTGCATCACTAGTACCATGAGCATGAGTTTCTCAATCCTATGCATACACATAGACTGCTGTATTAATGTGCCCATATACACATTGTCCTTTGGTCTTCTCAAAGAAATCATACAGAAAAATATCAATGTATCCATATAAGCATTAATAATCAACCTGCTTGGTTTTCAATTCCTCTTTCCATCATACCTAAGGGACTCAACAAAAAGGTCAGCGTAACTTTCATATGTTATAATGAGTTTTTAAGTCGTACCATATGCAGAAAAAGATACAAAATCAAAAAATAACAATCAGCTCTTCTCAAGGCTCTACTGGAGATAACTCTCCTGATTTATTCTACCGTCTCTTTATCAAATAGGAGGCATAATCTATTTTTGCCACACGAGACAGAGAAAGAGAGTGAGCTTGCCCTCACTGACGAAAAGCCTTCTACAGTGGAGTCCAACTATAACGAACTCGCTTTTAATGAAATTTCGCGATTAACGAACTGACTTCAATTTCCCGGAAAATGCCCTTCTATTTGTCACTTGCAAAGCCATGGGTATAACGAACAAAAAATCCTTTTGAAATAACGAACATCCGCTTTTTACGAACACATGTTCTACGCCCCAGGATAATTTTATTTACTTGGAAAAATAGCCTATAACGAACTCAGCCTGTGCGATGCGCTGCAAAAATCTAGGCCTTCAAACTCCAAGCTAGAACGTGTTGTCAAGAGGAAGGAAGTTGGAAAATATGAACTGCGCATGCGTGAACTCATTTAGATTCACACTGGGTCGTCTGCTAGGCCTAGGCTTCCTACAGATCATTCGGTTTCTCAAGGTCGCTTTACAATTTGCGCTAAAAATAA